>KN511769.1:4872-15402 GCA_000787155.1 Scartelaos histophorus
TTAACAAATTTTACACTCTGAAAATTGATTGCTATCGTTGAGGGCTTGAAAATATTTGTGCTTTTTTATATTGAATTTGAAACACTTTGACAATGTACACTTAAAATTTCAGCAAGTAAAATTCAGAATAAAAATTATTCCAACATGTTTTTTCAGAGTTAAAAAATTCAAAGTGAGAAATTTAACCATATTCAGAATTCAAAATATGATGAACAAATTATCCTCCATACTAATATTCCACCGGGTCTCCAGTTGTAACCTTGACTCCAGGAAACGCATCCATTGATAACAGTAACTCCACAAACTGCTGTCATAACACGCCAAACGGACCACATTAAATGCCAGGAGATAATGCCTGCGGATATTACTATTGGGAGACAGATGTGAAAAATGGACTGACACTGAGCAATCACCGTCAACCGGTTTGGAGGCCAAACCTGCAGGCGCTGACGAGTTTCTACTGAGACGGAAGACACGCAAGAAAGACTGACAAGTTCACTGAGCGGAGACGACTGAGGAGAGAGGAGAGGGGGAAGGAGAGGAGAGAGAGAGAGGAAAAGATATGAGAGGGGAAAGATGGGAGAAGAGAGAGGAGAGGGGGAAGGAGAGGAGAGAGAGAGAGAAGATGAGAGAATGGAGAGGAAAAGAGGGGAGGCAAGGAGAAAGAGAAGAAGAGAAAGGAGACAAGGACAGGGGAGAATGGAGAGAAAAGGGAGGATAAGGTAGAGAGGAAAGAAGAGAGAGGAGAGAAGAGAGAGTAGGAGAGGAGAAAGAAGAGAGAGGAGAAGAGACAAGGAGAGGGGAGAATGGAGTGAAGAAGGAGAAGAGAGGAGAAGGGAGAGGAACGAGAGGACAGAGGAGAAGGGAAGAAAGAGAGGAGAGAGAAGAGACATGAGAGGAGAGAAGAGAGAGGAGAAAGGAAAGAGAAGAGAGGAAAGAAGAGGGAGGGGAGACAGAAAAGAAGAGAGAGAGATGAGAGGGGAGAGAAGACAGAGGGAAGACATAAGAGGAGAGAGGAAAAAGAGAAGAGAGAAAAGAAGAGGAAAGAAGAGAGAGGAGAGAGGAAAGAAAAGAGAGGAGAGAGGAAAGAAAAGAGGAAAGAAAAGAGAAGAGAGAGGAAAAAAGAGAAGGAGAGACTGAAAAGAAGAGAGAGGAGACAAGAGAGGGGAGAGAAGAAAGAGGACAGACATGAGAGAAGAGGGAAGAAAGGAAAGAAGAGAGAGGAGAGGGGGAAAAGAGAGGGGAGAGAAGAGGTGAGACATGAGAGGAGAGAGGAAAGAAAAGCGAGGAGAAAGCAAAACAGATAGAGGAGAGGAGAGAAAAGAGGAAAGGAGAGGAGACAAGAGAGGAGAGAGGAAAAAAGGGGAGAGGGGAGAGAGGAGAAAGAGAAGAGGCATAAGCAGAGATGAGGAGGGCAGAAAATGGAGAGAAGGAGAAGAGAGGAGAAGGAAGAGACGAGAGGGGAGACATAAGAGGAGAGAGGAGAGATAAAATAAAAGAGAAGAGAGGAAAGAAGAGAGGAGAGAGGAAAAAGAGGGGAGAGACAGAAAAGAAGGGAGAGAGAAAAGAAGAGGAAAGAGGAGAGACATATGAGAAGAGGGAAGAGAAAGGAAAGAAGAGAGGAGAGAGGGATAGAAAAGAGGTGAAATAAGAGATCCTTAGAGATAGGAGAGACATAAGAGGAGAGAGGAAATAAAAGAGAGGAGAGGAGAGAAGGGGAGAGGAAAAGAGACGACAGAGGAGGCGAGAAGAAAGAGGTGAAGAGAAAGGGGACAAGGAGAGGGGAGAATGTAGAGAAGAATGATGAGAGAGGAGAGAAATGAGAAGACAGAGGAGAGAAAGAGGAGAGGGGAAAGGAGACGAGGAGCGAGGAGGAGACGAGGAGGTGAGGAGAGGGGGACTTCCAGCAGCTGTAGCCCAGGCAGAGGTGACCGGAGCTGGGGGAGCCGCATGAGGTCACAGCCTACGGTGGAGCAGAGTCAGCACATCCGACCGGGGTTATAATTCTCCCACAGTTCGAAGGAGTTTGGATTTGGCAAGCAGATCGGAAAACTCTGGAATCGTCAGCCTGACAATAAAGATTCTGAGCTTTCCCTCCGCTAATGCCACGTACATGCTTATTTTTCGTTTATAGGCCGTAATCAGAAAAGTGTGTCAGTTTACTGTCGACTTTAGGGGGAGAAATGGGGAGAAATCAGTGAAAGCAAAGCCCTGTTCGCACTAGAATCCCCCGGAAAATGCGAATAATTATGGACGTCTTCTGCATTTATAATCCCATGAAAATCTCTCTAAAAATTCCCCCAAATTTTACCTCAGAGCTCCTCAGGTGAATCTGTTCCTACCCTGTTTTTCATCTGTGAAATGGAGCGATTCAAAACTTCTCCACGGCCCATTTTAGGTCCAAACGCGAACTAAATCAACAGTATTTATTCTACACTTTAATTCAGTTATTGTTGGGTTTTTTTCTAGAATTAAAAAGTAAAACAAATTGCGGTAAAGACGCAGCCTGAAAGTGCAACCGAGGGTCAGTGACATTGAGAAGTTTGGAGGCTTTTGTGCAGAGTTTGTTAAGCTTTAGTAGCGTAAACAGATTAAAAGAGAGAGATTTCAGCTGCTTTATGAGAAATCTGATCACGGGGATGAAAAAAAAAAAACTTAAAATAAAAGCCACACAAGCAACACGATGACTTAAAGGGTTCTCGTCTTGTTTTGTTGTGTTTATAAGTCGGCGTTTCCTAAAGTCCTTAAAAACAAGTGGTTTACTCGTTGCTTATCCCGTGTGAATCTGCACAATAAAAACAGATGTCGATCTAAAACTAAATATAACTAATCCCGCGCGAATAGGGCTTAAAGGTGGATTGTGCAACTTTTTTCTCCATGGATTTGTCTGGAATGTTTCACAGTGTGGTAACTTCATGGAGACCAGCCAGATCTGTGGAGAGGCGACCCCGCTCACGGCCAGTACGCTAGTTTTTCAGGTTATTTTTGAGCTCTAAAACTGAATAAATGTAAAGTAGAGCTGTTTTCAAAAGTTACGCAGTGCACTTTTAAGGGTTTGCTAGCTGCTCGTCTCCATGGCGATGTTAATGCTTATTTTAACCTATGTATGATTTAACTAGTTAATTACACAAGGTTAATTACTAAGATTAGTGACCAAAATGTATGAATTAGCCTGGAGGAAGCAGATAGAGACCAAACCTGATTCACTTCTTCTTTGTCTGGGATGTTCCACAGTCTTCCCTGCTATAATACACCTTGGAATACATGCATTTTTACAGTCGTGTGTGCACCTCTCCACAGATCTGACCTGTAACCGTAGCCTCCATATAGTTTAGTTTAATGCCATACTTTGGGACATTCTCTGGGATGCATTTTTACAGTCGTGCGTGCACCTCTCCACAGATCTGTCCAGTAACCGTTAAAATGCTTCTCTCCATATAGATTAGTTTAATGCCATACTTTGGGACATTCACGTTTAGGTCTCCTATTCGCTGCATTTCAATTTCCAATCCTCACTTCACTTGAAAACGGCAAGTAAGTCCAAAGTTTTGACTGGCAGGCGACATTAGACATATTATTACATATAGGCCTATGTTATTTTAACTTGTATGATTTAAAAACTACTTAATTACACAAGGTCAATTACTAAGATTAGTGACCAAAATGAATTAATTAGCCTGGAGGATGCAAATAGAGACCAAACCTGATTCACTTCTTCCCAATATTTCCATGTATATATTGTAAGATATAGATATTAGTAACAAGCTCCAAGCATTCAGCTACAATTACGGGTATTTGTACGTTATTTATATTTAAGTATATTTAATAGTGGATACTTTTTACTTGTACTTACTTTTACTTCACTACATTTGAGAACATGTATTTAATTTGAGTTTCCGAAAACCAAAAATGGCACAAAAATGGGTAGAAAAACTAAGAAATCAGTTTAATCACTTGAAATCTGCCAATTCATTTATCAAAATCTCTTAAAGTACATTTTAAACTGCTACTTTAATGCTTTTCTCATGCAAAACCTTTACTTGAGTCATTTTTTGTCTCTTTGTCTGTATTTTTGCTTAAGTGACAAAATCGAGTCGTTCATCCACCAGTGTCTAATGCAAACTACAAATGTTCTCCATGTTTTACAGTGGTGCAGTGGTGTGTTTGGCTTGGCTCTGGTTTATATTAAAGAACACTTTATGCTAAACGAGCTGTTTTTGAGCTTTTAACCATTGTTCCCTCATTAAAAACATATCTGGAGTTAAATTTAGCTTAATTCGCGCTAGTTTCAGTGATTCTTCATGTGACTACACTGCTCTTTTAGAGGTTTGTGGTAAAAAATGGGTTTGGGGTGAGTTTGAAGTAAATGTAAATTAAATTACTGCATTTAATTTAAATTGGATCTGGGTCTGGAGGATTAAAGGGGAGAGTGAGGGAGGAGGAGGGGCAAGGAAGACTAAAGGGGGGAGGGAAGAATGTCGGGGTCTGGAGGACTAAAAGGGAGAAAGAGGGAAGAGGAAGGGGTCTCTAAGAGTTAAGGGGAGATTGAGGTGAAAAGATGGGGTCTGGAGGACTAAAGGGAAGAGTGACAGAGGGGAGGGTCTGAAGGACTAAAGGGAAGAGTGAGGAGGAGCAGGGAGGACTAAAGGGGAGAGAGACAGGGTCTGTAGAGTTAAAGGAGAGAGTGATGAAAGAGGAATGGTGGGGTCTGGAGGACTAAAGGGGAGAGTGAGGGAGGCGGGAGGACGAACGGGGTCTGGAGGACTAAAGGGGAGAGTGAGGAGGGGCAGAGGGATTAAAGAGGAGAATGATGATGGAAGACTGGCACTGTCTGGAGGATTAAAGGGAAGACTGAGGGAGGGGGGAGGCGAGGCAGTATCTGAAGGACTAAAGGGGAGAGTGAGTGAAGAGGAGGGGTGGGGTCTAGAGGACAAAAGGGGATAGTGAGGCGGGAGGAGGGGTGGGGTCTGGAGGACTAAAGGGGATTTGAGGAGGGGCAGGGAGGACTAAAGGGGAGAGTGACAAAGAAGAAGTGGCAGGGTCTGGAGGATTAAAGGGGAGTAAAGGAAGAGGAATAGCGGGTTCTGGAGGACTAAAGAGGAGAGTGAGGGAAGATGAGGGACAGGTTCTGGGGAACTAAAGGGGCGAGTGAGGAGGTTCGGGTTCTGAAAGGAGAAAAGAAGAGGCTGTCACCAACTACTTGAAATCACACAGATCACTGAAGGCAACACACTTAGATTAAGGCGTTTTTGACGAGAAAGCTGCACGTTTACCTAGTTTCCACTAACACTGCCAAAAAAGGACTCAGAACACTAGATAACGCTATTCCAACACCATGCGCACAGTTTAGTAGCGAGGAAAGTGGATTTAGTGTTTAGTTCCAGTTGAAGTCTCTATTGGCAGTAAAGCTGTGATAATGTTTGTGTCTGAGCCTCAGGAGGGCAGGGGTAGCACGGCCCACATGCAAATACAAAAGTGCTGAGGAGGCGGAACAATGAGGCAAAGGGACCTTGTCTGAAGCGATTCATCTCAAGGCTTTTCCATTCACAAAGTACAGTGGGCTTTTATGGCTGGAATCAGGGAATGGTTGCTCCAGTAACCCATCGTGGGCTCCCCCAGTTCTGCATGCCAAACTTTATAGAATCATTTTGAGTTTTTTTTTTTGAAGCGCTGGATTTTAAGATTCTGGTGCAGCGGTTGGATTCAAATAGCAGATGTGTGTTTTTGTGGAAAAACAGAGTGAAGGAGTTTCCAACTTAAAGAAATGGAGAAGAGGACAGACTGAAAGGAGGCTGCAACGTGGATCGTCATTTGTATTGGAGACGCTATGTTACACAAAAATTTTGGAGCTCCCTACCCTGATATTATTTTGTTCTCTTGTCAAAATTACTAAAGTATGGGAGTCCGGGGCTGGTTGTCACTGGGCGATATGGCCAAAAAACAAAAACAATTTTAAGTGAGCAGTGGCTGAAGGTCTTTGGGGTCATTTTCAATTTGGTTCCGTCTGTACCAGCTGAAATCAAAAAGCTGTTTATTCACTCCTCCTCCACACTATGTAAACTGAATAAAACTTTTACCAGAATTTAGCTGGTTTTACAATGTCAATAAAATAAACTACTACTCTTTAAATGCTACAACAAAAGAACTGACAAATACGAGAAAATTTACTGTGTCCAATTGTCCCACGTAAGGGTGGGCTGCAACGCTGACACGATAAAGGGATAATTGAAATGGGAACAACAGTGCTGCCCCCTGCTGGTGTTCTCTCCGGTCACTTTTAGGGTTGTCAAAAATACTTAAGCTCAAAAAAGAAACAAGATACTCGCTTGAGCAGGTTGAAAATGACATTCTACTGTCTAAAGAGTGTTTTTTTATCATCGTTGTGGTATGGGAGTCAGTATTGAATATGAATATGTTATCAAAACCACTTTTAAATTTGAGAAAAAGGGGTTGAGGAGGGACTGGATCTGGAGGAGTAAAGGGAAGAGTGAAGGGGCAGGACCTGGAGGACTAAGGGGGCAAGTGAGAAGAGGTGGGTTCTGGAGGAGTAAAGGGGTTCTGAAATCGTTTTTGAGTATCCTTAGTATCAAAACCGCTTTTAAATTTTTCATTTTGCGACAACACTTGCATCTACAGTGCATTTTGTGATGTTTTAGGAATATTTTTGGACTAAACTCAGAACTAAACCTTGGCTAGACTTCAAAAGTATACATCAAAGTACACACCTAACAAGGATCGGACCCATCAACCAAAAACAAGCGTGAACTAAATCTTAAAAATCCTGCTGCAACGCTCCCCTAGAGGCGTCTGAACATGATTTAAAGATATCAATTATAATACGCTTTTATGAAATGTCACATATTTGGCACGTCTTTGCTTCATAAAATACGGCCGTCATAAAATAAGTTGAATAAATCTTGATTGAGAAACACTTACGCCTTCTTGCCACAGATGGAGCCCTTGTACCAGTTGCGGCAGGTGCTGAAGTACTTCTTGGTGGTGCCCATGACCTGCTGCAGGGCGCACACGTTGGGCCTGGGAGAGAGGAGGTACTCGGTTAGAACACCAGGGGGCGATGGAGGAGAGGCGCACAGAAGAAGACGCATCGCGGAGGGGGAGAGTGAGGAAACTGTGAGAATTTATTCAGTGACAATGAGAAGTGTGGGGAAATGTGACAGATCTGGAGCTGCATATTCGAGATACTAGGAAATTAGAGGAAAATTAAGAAGGATGGCAAAGAATATGCAATAAATAAGAAGGAATGACATGAGAAGTTCAACAGATTTCAAAGTAAAATGCAAATTGCTTTCATTAATATTACACAAAATGTATTATTATGAGCTTTATTCCATGTTATAATGTTTTACCTCATCAAAAATTAGCTGTAGTTTCATTTACATGTTTGAGTAACCCTTTATTATTAGTCTGTCTCCATCTCCAAAGCTCAAAAAGCTCTGTTCCACTTTGTGATGTCATGCAGTGCTACCTTTTCGCTTTAGTTCAGTAGAGAAAACAATCAATTCCAGGGCTGTAATCATCCGAATTGTTCTAGTTTTGGTGTATGAAGTTTAAAAACATAATGGGGCAAGTGTTTTTCATTTGAGAGAAGAACTGAGGCTAATTATGCAGGATTTGTGTGTTAAACATGTGTGAATGAAACAAAACATGATTCTGTGATTCTGAAAAAGAATTTGGTCATTCAAATCATTTCTTAATTTTTCTTGTGTTTTTTGTGTTTTTGGTTTGCTCAAAGTTGGGATGGAAACTCAAATTAAACGTGCTACAGTAATTACAGTCATTTCAAAGTACTTTTTACTTTTCAGTCCAGATCTAAAATGACTGAAATAAAGTGCAAATACCGAATTTCTTTGCTGAAGAATTGTACCTTCACTTTTATACTTGTTTTGTTTCATTCACACATATTTTGAGCAACATCTCCAGTTATGTTTTGTAGTAAGGAAACATTACATCATAAAATTGTGTGTCCTTTAAAGACTTCATATTATCATTTAAACAATAATTTGCTTATAAAACTTGAAAAGAACCCTCCATAAGTTCAGGCTGGGTAACATTTTTCCTAATTTAAAACAAATTTTCATTTCTTTCTTTTTGAACTCTGCTCCAAACCTCGTGCTTTTTACTGACAAAGGATTTTACTGTATCTCTATTAAAAACACCCAAGTGGAGCATTGGATCTGGATTCAATCTGATTAATTACACAATATTCACACATAATGTAGCAAAACATGTAATCAGCCTATAAATGAGAACATAACGCCACTTATCTATCAAAGTGTCACCGATAGACTGTATAAAGAAGTGGACTAAGGGAGTGTGACGTTAAGCTTCAGTCAAATTAAGATCACAAGGCGAGCTGTTATAAGACCAAATTTGGAGCCAAGTTTCATATTAAGAATAGAATTTACGGACAAAATAGCAAAATAAAAACACCAGAATCATGCAGAGTGGGTTAATACGATCAGTTTACGACCAAAATGACGAGACTCATGGCAGCAACAAAGACAATGTGGCGACTTTTTTTTCAATTAAAACTCAACTGGAGCCAGAGTCGATGGAGCTAGAAGCACGCCCATGATCGCTTCCTATTTGGAACACGCCAGCTAGCAGGTTAGCCAAGTCCATTTATACAGTACACAGTCTAAGGTCACTTCACAGTTACAACAGAAGCGCAAAAACTGTGCTGAAATTAATGTAATAATTGATTTTAAAGTTATATTTCTAATCATTTGGCATCTTCAAATATCTACGTTATAATGTTGTTTTCTTATCACAAAACCTGCAGATTTAGGCTGAGTTCTTCTCTTAAAAAGATCTCCAAAGCTCGGTAATGGTAATACAAGAAGCGCTCCACTGTGTTTTTAAAATCCACGCACCTTCACGCTTCGTAATTGCAAATTTGTTCACTTGAAAACGACAATTGCATGACATCACGAGGTGGAATAGAGCGTTTTAAGCCTCGGAGATGTAGACAAACTGATAAAAGAGTAACAAAAAGTTACTCAAACATTTCTCAAACATGTGCGAATGGATTAAAACACAATTCCAGGTAGGATTTTGAGAAGGTAACGATATTCTTACATGACTTAAAGCGCACAAGAGTCAATTTAAGGTAGTGTAAGACTTAGGATACTATAATAAATACTCAAAACTGTTAGCTATGTTTGTCCAAAAATATAAAAATGCTTAATATCCATGTCTTACCCCTCTTTCCTGGCCCGGATGCGGCTGTGTGCCACAATCTTGTCGTAGGCGGAGGAGTCCACATGGTCCAGGGCGCAGAGGACCCAGAGGGCACAGGCGGTCAGGAAAAGCAGCTTCATCCTGGGGGAGATGTTCTGTCCTCTCAGCCTCTCTCTCCAAGTGTGATGGAGCCCGGCGCAGGAGGAGGGGTCTTTATACTCGCACTGGCCGGGACGCGGGGAGGGGTCGCTGGAGGATACAGGGAGGATCTCGGGGAGGAGCTGGAGGTTAGACCAGGACTTAGAGCAGCGCGGAGCTACAGGAGCCTGGGGACCTGTCCAAAATAATCACGATTCATTTGATTTGGAAGCACTGACGGATGAATTACTCCATTTTGTTAGTTATGTGAAAGTACAAACACAGGGGCACAAGTTTACTCAAGTTAAAGTAAAAACATAACATGAGAAAAGTGCTTGTTTAAAATGCATTTAAACAGTAAAAGTGTTTTGGAACAATTAAAGCATGAAATATAGTGATTTTGGTAAAGAATTTAGCTGATTTTAAGTAAGTTTCTTAATTTTCTTGCTGTTTTTGTGTGTTTGGTTTGCTCAAAGTTGAGACGGAAACTCAAATTAAACGTGTTGAAAAAAAAGTCTTGGTCATTTCAAAGTACTTTTTACTTTTCAGTCCAGATCTTAAATGTAGTGGGGTAGAAAGTGCAAATACCTGCTCTCAAATTTAGTTTAGTAAAAGTTAAAAGTGTCCACTATATATATTAAAAAAAAAAAAGTACAGATACCTAAAAATTGTACTTTGTATTGTCCATTTACTCTTATACTTTACTGTCCACCAATGTTTTAAAGCTCCTATGTTACGCAAAATTCTCTCTTGAGGTTTAAGTCCTGTTATAATGTTTCTTCATCAAAAAGAGACCCGGAGTTGTGTTTTGTTTCATTCACGTTTGAGTAACACTTTATTATTATTTGTCTGTCTTCATCTCCAAAGCTCAAAATGCTCCGGTCCATCTTAAGATTTCATTTAGTGGTCATTTTCAGCTATATTTTACCTTTAGTTCAGCAGATAAAAGGCAATTCCAGTGTAGGTGTATGGAGTTTAAAAACACAGTGGAGCCCTTCCTTTATTACCACATGACGTCACAAGGTGGAACTGAGCATTTTCTGTTTGATAGAAGAATTCAGCCTAAATATGCAGGGTATTAAAGACGTATGAACAAAACAAAACACAACTATGTTTTTAATAAGAAAACGGCATTATAATACAGATCAGATGCGATAAATTGTATGTAGGGTTGTCAAAAGTATCGAAAAT
>KN511770.1:1261-63065 GCA_000787155.1 Scartelaos histophorus
TAGGGAAATTTGTCATCTGCATTTGAAATGTTCCACAATAATGCTGCTCAGGAGTAGTGGATGCTGCAGTGCCCATCTAGTTTTGGTGGGGGAAATTGGAGTGCTCAGAGTAAAAACATTCAGACATGGGGGAGAACATGCAAACTCTGCACAGAGAGATATGTATTTGGTAAATAAAACATTGGCATTGTGTGTAAGTCAAGGAAAATGCAAAAAACTCAAATGGACATAATGATGTTTTTTGTCATATTGTTTTGCAGCTGACCTGTCTCTGAACTCCACTCTGCCTCAGCTTCTCTTCAACACTATTGTCTGTGAACGTCAACTTGAGTCATGGTGGCATGTGCTGTAACTGACACATAGAGCAGAATGGTGTACTTAGGCCCACAGATGCCCCGGATTACTGTATTCAGGAATGTTCTTCTGAACACTTTATTTTGGCTCAGATCAAATCTCCTGACAGCAGAATGGAAAAAAGATGTAGTGCTCAGACAGGTTAGTGTCTATGGACAGAAGCTACTGTGATAGTAGGAGGTTCTAGGTAGCACATTGTCCGTTAAAAAGCCCACAGTTTGCTAAACTGACTGCTTAATTGTTTATATAATGGGAGCCTTGAACAAAGATGTACTTCACACAGACAAACATGTTTCATTCATTACCATCGAGACTTTTCCCACAACTGTCACTTTATTTGTTAGTTCTTCAAAACTCTATTTCAAGGTGTGGTGCACCGCTGAGATGTGCTTCCATATTTTGACTGTTGTGTTTGTCTCCACATGAATGTACTTTCCCCACGTTCAAGTGGAAAAACTGAAACCACAGGCTATTGCTGGAAAAAGAACAAATTGTTTGCCACTAAGAGCTGAATATTGATCATATGGTTAAAGCACAGTTTTAAAAAAGTATTGCCCTGGATTTGGCTGTATTGACGTGACATAAAAAAAGACCACGTTTTATTTTGTTCCAGAAGAAAATGCTGCTGTGTCAAAGCATTCTGGATTTTTTTTCATGTCCTTTTCGATACATGTGACAACCCTAGACTGTAATGTTTAATTTTTTGGATTTTTTTATTAAAATTCCTATAAACACTCAAGCCAAAATAAGCTGGGTTGCAATTACAGTTCACCCTAGTTCATATTGAGTAAATGCATCATGGGAACATCCTAGAACTTCATCACATTTTTTTCAAGAGGAAGTTCTGCAAAGAACATTTCACTCCCTGCATGAATTAAAAAACTGATTTAAACTGCTCTTGCTGCACTCAAACCAAATTGCAGCTCTTAAGTTTCTCCAAATCTAAAGATATGCTGACAACTCTATACTGCAATATTTAAATCAACTATGCACCCTATCTAATTACACAATATTCATAATAACGAAAACAACTTACAAATTGTTGCATAATTTAGTCTTTTGTTTATAAAGTAAACTCTGTCAGCACCATTAGCACAGCGCCATCCTGACGTTATCATTGTGTTTAATATTCACCGGCTTAGGAAATACTCACAAGAAAGCATCATTTACATGCCCGACCATAATTTACCTCACAGCGCTTGTTTTCCCTTTACTTTAATGGCCTTTCTCTCCTTAACGACTCCCTGAAGATCTCTCCTATGAAAACATTTGCATATACACAGACACACATACACACATGCACACTCCTACGCACACTGGATTTTTTTACTCTGCCACAGCCTGCATCGCTCTGTTACATTAAAAAGCCAATTTCTTTTTAATAGCAACAACAGCTGGAGCCGACAGGGCCTTTGCCTGCTGATGGGGCATTGCACTGCTCTGTCGTCCTGCAGCTTAGGCCTGGCTCACTGTGGGAATCATTAGAGCCAAAGGAGTAGCCCAGCAAGATTAAAAGTTGGACTAAACTCCGCCCACATCTACATTTCAAATAGAGCTGATAAAGAGGGCCATGCCTGTGGACTAGAAGAGAGTGAGAGGAGACAAGGGGTGGGGTTTGGGGGTGTAAGAAACAACGTGGTTGGTCTAATGGGTATCTGCTCTTCACACTCTGCCCCTGCAGATTTGTAATCAGAAATACCCGTCAGTAATCAGGGCAGTCTTGTGTGATGTCACCAACTACTGTAGATTGCAGACTCCACTGAAGCCAGCATGGATGTACGTACTTGAATGTACGTGTTTTTGACCAGAAAGCTGGAAATTTACCTTGTTTGCACTAAAATTGCACAAAAAATTTAGTTCTACTTTTTTTAAGGGAAAAAAAATACTTTTTCATAAAATTGTGGCGACTGCTTTAGATTTGGGATTTAAATATTAAAATTATATTATGAGAGTGCATTTTAAATTCTGGGAGCATTTACATTTGAGAGAAGAGTGAAACATTAACTGATATGTTTCCAGTGATTCATGTGAATAATTATGACTAGTTGACTATTAAAATTATCATTATATCAATTTTAAATTTATTTATTTATTATGGTAATTGTTAACTGGTATTGATTAATTTATTTTGGTCACAAGTACACTATATTCTGACATTATTCTACAGACAGTCATACACAGACAAAAAGGTGTAGGCTGAAGCTTGAGATTGTTATGCCAACCCTTTATTTCTTTTTCATAGCATCATCTTGAAGTCAGTTCATTCATAAATACGGCAAGAGGAAACAAACAAGTGACTAACAGTCCAGCAAAGTACTAAAGCACAAACTAATTATCAAAATTCATGTATCTGCCTAGTGTTAAACATTTAAATTAAAGTGGAAGAGAGTGGTACACAATTTTAGATCTTCTGTAGAATTTTTCCAGAGGTCCACCCCTTCAACAGATATACAAAATTTCATAAATTTGTCTAATTTTTCTTTTTGATAAACAGGGCTGTACCTCTGAGCTCATATTGGTTATTTTCGCTTTTAAATATATTCTGTAATGACAAGAGATTGTTACTTAAGATTGTTTACTTTAAACATGATTTTCAAAGAGTAAAGGTCAATTAAATTGTAAAATTTCAGAGTCTGAAGACCATTACCAGTGAAATGTATATAATTGAATAATTTATTTCTTTATTTATTTTATTAATGTGCGATTACCAGTTTAAATTATGGGCTATAGTTACTCCTAAAAACGTGTTTTCAAAGACTCTTGCTAGTAGTGTATTGCTGAACATAATTTGTACATGATTTTTTTTTTTCATTTTGCAAATATCATAAATGTAGTTTTTTCTATGTTTATTGACAATTAATATCAAATGAGACTTTAACTTTTTGCAGCTCCTTCTCCACAATTTGTACAAGTTGCTTGTGGTCTTCGCCTGAGCAGTAGAAGGTTTTATTGTCTGCAAAGAGGACATAATTTAACAATTTTGATGCTCAACATAAATTCCTGTGCGTCGAGCCCTGTGAAATTCCATACTTTACTTTGAACATTTCATATTTTTCATTATTTATTTCAACATACTGGTATCTGTTTTGTAGGTAGCTTTGTAACCAGCCATACACAGGTCCTTCAAATCCATACTTTTCTAATTTTTGCAATAGAATATTATGATCTATTTTATAGCCGTCTTAAGGTTTTCTACCAATTCCATAGCAGCCACTGAGGTGTAACGTTTTTTTTCTGAATCCATACTGCTGATCACTAAGGAGCATATATTTTTCTATACATTTGTCTAAGTTTAAGTTTAGTTTAAGTTTATTGATGTTTGAAGTGCAAAATCAGACCAAAGTGCACTTGGCAGTGAAATTAACATATACCAATATTTACAGTGTAAATGTATAAATGTATACATGTGCGTTCACTCACCTACACATCATACACATACACATAGACCTACATTTATACATACATGCTTACATACATGCCTCGTGCGTACATGCATACATACATACCTGATGGGTGGCAGCTGGTTCCAGAGGTAGGGAGTGCGATAGGAAAAGACTCTACTACCAGCTGTTTGCGGATTTTGGGGACAGTGAGGAGACCAGCATCTTTCATGTAATCGATGAACAGATATATTTTCTATTATTATTTATATTATTTTTGACAATTGAGTATTGAAATTGGTCTTTAATTTGAAAATAAGTGTTTGTTTTTGTCTACTTCAAAGAATCTTACTATTTTAATTTTATGTTGGAATTTG
The DNA here is from genome assembly GCA_000787155.1 of Scartelaos histophorus. Classification (NCBI taxonomy): domain Eukaryota; kingdom Metazoa; phylum Chordata; class Actinopteri; order Gobiiformes; family Gobiidae; genus Scartelaos; species Scartelaos histophorus. The sequence continues at coordinate 5,373 of KN511770.1, forward strand.
CCCATTTCAAATGATTGGTTGCATATATATGCGTGAGCGGTGCTATGAGCTCTGTTTTATTCTTGATTATGTTCCTGTCTATGCCAGCTGCATCTTTGGATGTTATTTGAATTGTTTTACCATTTTAACTATCTCATTTTCATTTGAGGGATGCTTGGGTTTCTGCTGAGTGCATCACTTGGGAGGGAGTTCTCATACATTTCAATGGAGTTTTATGAAGCCAGGTTATTACCTACATTAACAAAATAGCCATTGAACTCATCTACAATTTCTTTTATAATTCTGAGTCTGGTATTATTATGTCTAAAGTGATTTCAGGTTTGTTGTTTCTCTTTTTCATAATACTATTTATCACTTTCCGTGTTCCTTTTATATTTTCTCTTTGCTCTTCTCTTTGTGAAAGTACTTCTATTTACAATTTTGCAGGATTAATATGTTTATTTTTTATACTTGTTGTATTTGATTTCAGATTCCTTTGTTCTGAGTTGTTATATCTTTTATATAATTTATTTTTTCATGCGTGCATTTTCTAGTTTTTTAGTTATCCAAGACTTTTAACATAGTTTTGATTTTTCAGTTTTTTTCAATTTACTTTTTGCAATGGGGATTTTTTTTTTTTAAATAACTCATATAGTTTGATATATTTACCCAAAGTCTCATAGACATCATTGGGATCAGTCTGATTGTACACATTGTTCCAACTGAGTTTGTTTAAGTCGTCCTTAAAATTATTTAAAGATTGGGGTGTTAATCGTCTTATAAATTTATATGACTTTGATTTGGAATCATAATTAAATGAATAGCAATTATGAAAAACTGCAAAAACTGGAAGATGATCACTTGTATCACTTATCAGGAGGCCTCCGACAGTTTGAACTTCAATTTTACCTGAAAATGTATTGTCTATCAGTGTAGTACTGTCAGTGCTAATCCTGCCAGTTTTATCTATAACATGTCATCATGTTCATGAAGTCAGCTGTTTTCTCATGGCAGGTGTATTCATTATCAGATTAATATTAAAATCCCCTTATAGTTCTTTTACAGTTGGCCCATTTGTGTTGAGCAAATCATGCATTTTTTTAAATTAAATATATTTGGGTTATATACAATCAAATTGTATATAATGGAATGCAATTCCATTGTATATAATCCCCTATGGAATCCATATGGGTGAACGCTGTGGCAAATGTTTACTTGCACTTATTGGGTACTTCAGGAAATAGTTCAGGTGTGCCAAGGGGTTAACTACATTTCTGTTTTCGCCATAACTCCTGAGCTTGTTTTCTTACAACTTATCTTAACTTGAACATATTGCCTCTCCTTTGCAGAGTACCTGGTTGAGTCCCAGGAGATGGCTGAATCTACAGGAGTATCAGAGCAAGAAGCTGATGCAAGACAGTGGCGTGACCGTCCAGCGCTTCTTTGTGGCCGACACAGCTTCTGAGGCTCTGGAGGCAGCAAAGAGACTGAGTAAGTACAGGGCTGTTTGGTCTATGGCAGACATGCAGGTAATGTGTTATCTACCAGGACTCTCGTCTATGTCAGAGTCTGCTCATCTGGTTTAGGAGGGACACAGATAGAGTTCAAGGTCATTCTATATCTATTCAGGGAAGTTTCATATCTGTCCTGTGAATGTGACTTTTTAAAATTATCAATACTTGCTCAAATGAGAATCTCGTTTTAGCATTGATTAGTATCACTACTTTTGACAATCCTTCTCGTGTGTGTCTCAAATTATACTGGTTTATTTAAAAGTGGTTTGGCTTGGAACAGAATCCATATTTGCAGGTTAAACCTGGTCTAAACCATGGGCAAATTTAAAATATATAATGTATATATTATGTATATAAATATTTATAATGTATAAATATTTTATCTCAATAAATTTTGTAATAGTTTATCTCCAAAGTTAAAAAAAAAAAGTATCCACCTTTCAATAACCTAACTCAAACATAATCTATTCTAAATTAATAGGCTTCTCCACTTAATTCTGGGGTAGATTGTGCGAAACATCCTACTGTGTTGCTCTGCAGTTGGTCACGACTCCTGTACAGTATCTATTTGGCTGACATGTTTTCTCTCAAAAGGCTTTCTTTATTTAATTTCTTATTTATCCTGTGACCTGAGTGATTCCTTCCTTGTGTGTTTAAATATCTGGCAGCTCTTTTGCATTTTATATGTGATACAAAATTAAGACCTCTTGTTAAAAATGGAATTGGCACTATTGAAAAGAAAACAGTGCAGGCCTGGTTTCCATTCAGAGTTTCATCAGATATTTAAGCCTCCTGATTAACGTAGAAGTGCTGTAGGGGCTGCCTGGAGCTATACTTTCTCAGCACTTTCTGTGTCTTTATGTGACAGCAGCGTCATCACTCTAGTTCCTTATTTCATTAAGATCATACAAGTTCCATCATGGAACTTGTATGATCTTAATGAAATAAAATGTAAAGGTTTAGTAGTTTGTCTCATTCACTATTTCCTTTCTAGTTGTGGTCGATTAATTGTCAAAGTCCAAATGTTTGAATGTCCTGCTGATGAAAAGAGATCGAATGTGTGATGTTGCGGTTTGAGATCCTTTTTAAGGTTTTCTAAAGATGGGCTTATAACTATGTCAGTTGGTAGTTGGTTCTGTTCTGGCAGAGTATGTGATACATTATATTCAAATCAAATTAGATAAAAAGATTATTACTATAATTACATGCACAATATGAACAATATGTACCACAATTAATATGACTAGTACCGCTGGGGTCGCTATAGATACTGACTCCAACATTCAGTCTGGCTAATAGTGTTTTTAGTTAATGCTATACAGCCTTTTCTATGTAAAAGAAAAAAAAAAAAAAACTTAAATTACTTAGTCTACAATTGATTTGGCAGTCTACAATTTATTTAATTCTAATTTGAATAAAACGTAACTCCATTCATCCGCAAATAATTGTCTAAAGAGTACAAAAAATGTTTTAGTTGATCTTATGGCTTTATAGACCCTCCCTAATGGAACATATGCAGTATAGCATCGTTTCACTTCATAGATCATGGTATTCAGCAATGATGACTTCCTTTTTCTATTACTGTGACTAGTATTGAACATTCACTTGATTCTGTGTGCAGTAATTTGCTGTAATTACTGTATAATTGCAGAGCAGTACTGTAGTGTGACACCTTAATGGTATTATTTCTGCTGCACGGCGCTCTAGTTCACTTGCATCCTGGGCAAACCACTGTGGCTAATCAGAGCTGAAGTTTATCATGTTAAATTGCGTCTTTATGTTGTTTTTCTTATGCATGGGAGCCTGTGCTTTTACCACCGCAACAGAGCTGCCCGTTCCATTTTTCATCTTTGCACTCAACCGTGACAATCAGTTTCACAGTAGCTCATTTTCACACGTTGAACATTTGTATGGTTTTTACCAAAACGTTTCCTAAAAATATGTAGGTTTTTTGAGTAGGGATACAATGTTTAATCGATTAATCATAACTAGTCAACTATAAAAATAATCATAGTTATATTTCGATCATCGTAATTGTTAGCTGAATTAGACCCAAATATACAAAAGACCCTTTTATAGCAATAACACTGGCATTATTAAATTCAAACACATCAGCTCTATTCCATTCATTCAAAATGTCCAAAAAAGAAACATGTGTAATGTTTTATTGTTAATATGTTTTTATTAAATCTTATTATTGTAGAGATTGATAAGTTTTTGCTTTGTTTTGGTTTTTTCCCATGGCCAATGCTAATTGTTTGGAATCTGGAGCAACTATGTTAGATGAGCCAATATACCAATGTCTAAGGGCGATTTTTAATTTCCCCAAATTATGTAATTTAAATTTATTGTAAACTCAACCCACAGCTCTTTTTTGGTGCAAACCTTTAAGAGAATTGTGTAGCCACAATTTGTATAGTTATCTCTTTCCAATTAAGTGTTCAGGTAAAGCAATATAAATAGTTAATAGTCAACGACTAAAATATTATTATTAAAATTTGTATTTATTTGACAGAGACAATGTTCACTGATGAACAGCTGTATTAAACATTATGTAAGTATGCCGGATTGTAGCCATAGAAAATTTACATCAGCAGTCCCTATAGGCAAATTAGTTAGTTGCAGCCCTATTTTTTTAGCAAAATATGATGCAATGGAGATTTGTATTCGCTGTTGTGTTTATATACCGCTGCCTTTCCTGCTCTATCTTCCTCCCACGCACCAAACCATTCTTTACTTTATATTTTATTCAGTGTCCTCTCAGCAGCAGTCCAGGCTTTCTGATAGAGCGTCCAGGTTGGTTGTCAGCCAGTGAGGTGCCACTCTGGCTGCTGCCTCTGGGCTCTGTGCCTGGGGCTCAGCTTTCCATGGAACAGGTTACAATAAAGACGCTATATTTCCTGTGTGGATATTACAGTTCAAGGCAACGCAAGGGCCGTCTACATACATAACCTGTGGAGGCATAGCTATAGGTACAACCTGGCTGGCATATTTCTTTAGGGGTTATCAGGTTTATATCTGCTAGGCTAAGTACGTCACCTGTTGTCCAACGTTTTCTGCAGATTTCTGCTGATTTATATTTGAATAGAAAAAGAAATGTAAACTATTGACTCAGTTTGTTCACTTCTTTTTTTAAATATGTTTCAGGGATTGCAAATCAAAATTGCTATTTGAATGTATGCAAATGATTAATTGGAAAGGCTGCTTTTTTATGTACTCCAAATGATGTATGTACTCCTAGCCTGTAGTTTAAATCTATACAAACATGTTCTAAAATGTGACTGTTTTGGTAGTTTGTTAGTTCCTATTTCATATAAAATATTAACTTTGAACAGAATGCTGTTGTTAAAACATAAATCTTAAATCTAATTGCAGTTGTTAAAAAAACACAATTTGATATTCTTAACACATCATGCAGCCTGACTGTAGTTACTGTTTAAAGTGTCTATATTTTGCTGTTTTGTCATTTGTTGTAATATTATGTTTTGTTTCATTCACCTGTTTTAACACAGAAACCCTGCATATTTAGGCCCTATATACTTAGTTCTTCTCTCAAACAGAAAACACTCTTTTCCACCTTGTGATGTCATGTGGTAATACAGGTAGCACCCCACGGTGTGTTTAAACTCCATACACCTTCACTAGAATCTTTTGGATAATTTCAACCCTGGAATTGCCAATCTCTACTGAAAAAGATAAAATGTAGCTGTTAACATGAAAACTACCACTACATGACATCAGAAGGTGGAAGTAGCATTTGGAGTTTTTGAGATGTAGCCACACTAATAATGGAGCATTACTTAAACAAAACACAACTCCAGGTATGTTTTTGATTAGGTAAAAACATCATAACATGGCTTGAAGCTCATAAGAGTGAGGGCCTTTTAAATATAATTTCAGTATAATATAATATAATTTCTTCCTTTCACTGTCCCCCATTTACCACTTGCAGTATTCAAAAGCCTAGTCCCTCTCTACTGTCCGTGGATGGGCCAAACGGATTCTTGCTCGGTGCTGATATCCTGCTGTGAGCTCCGTTGCTTTGGTTCACAATAGAATAAAGCAGTGGAGCGTGGGATTACAGCGGCAGATGAGTGACACACGTCGGGCACATGCACATCAGCTCTATTCTCCTCTCCGCTGCACTCACTTAACCATCAAGAGCTTTAAGTTGACAGTTCAATTGCCACCGCGCTGTACAGAATCTCCTCTCTCCCCCATCTCAGTGTTTCAACTTAAGTGAGCATGGATTGATTTGGACTATTACAGCCAAAGGACAAATCTCTCCAAATCCAAAGATATATAAATAATAAAAGTATGATACAGACCATTGATTCCCGTTAAAATGACAACTGTTTTACTTCAGCAGATGGGTGACTCATATTCTGCTAATGCATTGTGGGAAAGCGGAGTTTGATTTCTATGGCCCCATACCGTGTGAGCGGCGTGAGGAATTATCTGTCCAAACTTTAAAATGCTTTCCCCACTAGGGTGCTGGGAAAACGACTATATAAAAACATATATATTTTACTCAGTGAAAGTACGTTTTTTTGGGGTTTTTTTTTTCCACTTTAGTCATATAACATCATTTTACACATTCCGCTTTGCGTTTGATTGGTTTTGAACACCAGCTGTCTCCCACCATCCAAATAGATTAATGGTTTAGTCGATCTATATGTCCCACAGAGTGAAAAGTTGTGTCCACTTTGCCCAGCCTGAGAGATGATGGATAATATAGAAAATAAAGTGCCATTACTGTATCCACATTGTACATTATTGTTCAGAAATGAGCACTTTTGTTTTTGAAGACAAATGTAAACGGTTTATCCAGACAGATATGTTCTGATAATCTGTCCTGTTATTATGAAGGGTTCTAACAAAACTGTGATTTTTAATTCCCACTTTGACAAAAGTCGGATTAGCATAGAGATTTGCATAAATAAGTAGTTTCTTTTTTACTTTTTTGGAATGGATCAGGGTCACTTGAAACCAAAACAAAATCTTCCCCACTTTTAGGAATTACTATTATGCAATAAATAGGAAGGAACAATGTGCTTTTTGGGCACTCAAACAAACCAAAACAAACATGGCCATAGTGATAGACATTTTCAACCCATATTATAGTATAAAGATAAGGAGGGCCCCGTCCACACACACCAGTACTTGCTTGCAAATTCTTGCTTGGCCTCGGTAGAGGAGAATACCATTACTTCACCATATTTGTGTCACAGACCAGCAGATGGATGCATCTGTTGCTCAAATCTTGATGGATTTTTCTGACTGAATTCTCTTTCAAAAGCTTATTTTACCTCCTTTTCCACAAAACAAGAGACCTTCATGTCCGCAGACCTGCTCCAATCACTCATTGACAAAGCATTTGGATTTGGACACGTGTTAAGCCTGGTGACAAATGGAAACCACATAATTTAACTACGTCTACAACATCTGCTTTACCTGTGCTCTTGCTTTTGCTGAAGTTTAACTGCAGTGATTGAAACACAGTGGCCTTAATGTGGAGGCCAGAATGACTTGAATCTCATTGATGTTACACATCCCTGGAGTTAAGCAGAAGATTTGTGACACCAAGCTCTTTTTTAAATTTTATGACTCTCTAACCAGTGTTTATACTTGGGGAAAAAATCTATAGATTTACTTTAAAGATGCAATACCTGAATTAACACTTTTTGAAAAACTTGACTATTTTTAATGGTTTTCAGTGGTCCAAACTTATTCCCTACTTCACTACAACACATTCAAATGATTCATCACAATGAGTTCATGAGCACTTTTAAGAGCTCATTTTTGTTATCCAACAGCTAGCATGTTAAGAGCACACTTCCTGATTCTGTGTATACCTTTTCTCTGTATAATGCCTTTTAATTAGATGCAGACAGAACACAATTTTTCTCCATAATAGTTACTTGGTATTAACATAAGTTCACAAACCAAATTGGTTGATTTTTGTCAACACATTAATATCATCATGTACTTTGCAGCTGATGTTATCTACATTCTCTGGGGGTGTGATGCTAATAGTAAGCACTGATCTGTCTGAAATTCTGTAGATTTAATCAGAGTTTTAATTGAGTTCAATCTGACCACAAAGAGCTTCTTTTAGGTGGAACAATAGTAGAGTTGATTTGGATTATTAAACAAGTCTGTCAGATATCAGACAAGTTTGCTAATACTAGCCAACTGTTTTTCAACGAGTCGCTCTCACCTTTTTATTGAAAATCAAACACCTAAATAGGACCACGAACACTCGTATTGATCACAGGCTCCTGAAAATGTGCTGTTAAAATCCCGTTTTTGTTTTTTTCTTGAGTTTTCTTAAAACTTTTTGTCTGTTTGCATTGTGTCAGCATGGTAACCTCTAAACATTCTGCCATAGAGATAGATGTAGAACATCCCCAGTGTGATGTCACTGCAAATTATCAGTTATCATATTGTTTTAATAAAGTTTTGTTTTTCAGATAACTGGTTTTCTAACACTGTGGCGTTAGGGTATGTGTTCCTGAACAAAGGCACTCAAGGCCTGTAATCTCAATTACCACATTTAGATATAGTATCTCCAGCTCCACTGTTATTTAAGCTTAAAATATGCAAACTTATTGTAAACATTCTGCTCACATCAACAGCACAAATCCTGGGTGTAAACATTTTAGTTTGCTAATTACTACGAGGTACAAGCAGTTCCTTCCTGCTGCTGTTCCATTTGTGTCCAATTTTCATCACGCTGTACCCATCTGCTTAGTTTTGTCTTCTTCCAGTTTGAAAAGTTACCATCAATTTCTTTCTTATACTTTATTGTCCTGCCTGCTGGAATGACAATTAACTATGGTTTAATACCATTTTAATTTATTTTACTGCCATGAATATTCGCTCTTAAATCACGCTCATGCATGGCTGCCAAATCTCGTGTGTCCTTATTAGTGGAGCAGTTGATTTGATATGCTGGCTTGCTGAATAATACTGTGCTACCTTGACATTCACTGGCTCTTTGATGCAGAGGGTGAATGTACATTTGTGACATATGCATAACAATGGAGTTTGCATATTTATATTTTAGTGGAAGTGTATGTGAAGGGGCATTGAAATGCATTATATCGTCTACTCATCTGACACTCTGTCTACTACAGGCAGTCTTTCAGTACTATTTAAATAGACTGGAGGCATTTCTAAACCAGTAGAGACCTTTTCAACAAAACACATACATAAACATTTTCATCTGCTTAAGTTATTTGTGTCTCTGTCGATGTGTCTTTGTTTCTTTTTAACTATACTTTTGGTTCTATGAAAACATCATTGTGTTCAAAAAAATATCAAAAATAATATCAAAGGTCCTATATAATGCAAAATTGATTCTTGTGTGCTTTAAGCCATGTTATAAAGTTATTGCCTCCTCAAAAACAGACCTGCCTGGAGTTGTGTTTTCACTCACAGATGCTTCAGTAACTATAAATGCACACTAGGTAGATTTAGGTTGTGATGACCCTGTCATGCCACTGGCTGAATCTTAACTTGCTCATTTGGAAGATAAACTTTGGATTTAAAAAAATATTATTAATCTTTACAAAATATCATTTTGTAAAGATGTAAAATATACTTTTATAGGACTCTTTTGGGTTTTCTTTTTTGCGTCCTGAAGTTTACTTTACCAAAGTAAATGTAGCTACTGCCCGTTGATTTGCAAGAAGGAAAAAAAAAGAATAATTGAATAGTTTAGTTTGTGTATTGGATTGCTGGAGGGCCACTTATACCTTGTGGCTTTTATTACTAGGTATTACTAACAAAAGTTAGCTCAAGGCCAGTATATTCATTGTTTTCTTCACGTTGGGTTTCTTGCAGTGCAGACCTCTGCCTTTGGCTTGAGCTCTGTTAATCGAGATTATTTTTGTAAGATGGAAACAAGCACCTCTTGACACTTATTTCTGTTAATTATTTGTACAAAAATTGCCAAGGTCTCATAATCTTTGCAATTGTCTGTCAAGGTAAAAGCACAATTCAAAAATAATTCATGATTTGTCTAAAATACCTATTATGTAATGCACTTTTGTGTAGTCAGGTTTTTTGGTTCCTCAGCTCCACTTCTAAAGTTTCTTTTTAGAGCCATTTCATTATTTTATGGTACTAATACAGTGTTAAAGCACAAAGGTTATTTTCCCTGCATTTCAAGTATGTGCAGTTGTGGCCCAATACAAAAGTGTGTGCCATGGGCTGGCCCTGTGGCCTTTACATGGTTTAGTTTGTTAGTTACTTATTTCAAACCTGCACATACATTTCACATAAGAACATAACAATACCAATATCAGATACAACATGCATGGCTTGAAAAGGGGATGGATGAAGCTAAGCTTGTACATTTCCAAGCCCCTATTTAGTGTATCTCAGGATGAAATGCATCACAATGGTATCTAATTTGCTCAGTCAAAATGAGTGAGATTGCCAATTTATGATTGACAGATTGAAAAGGGGTTGAACATAGCCAGGCTTTAATTGAATGAGCTGCCTCACTCATTTGAAAATATGAACTTAAAAATGTTACTATAGTCAGAAATAGATTTCTGCTATAGATCAGACTGGGATCAGGGACTCAAACACTGGACCAGGTTCGCTCTGCTGCCTTTGCTGCTATAGTGATCCAACCACACAGGAAAGTGAGCTGTCTTTGTGATGCAGGAAATCCAGGATTTGGGCTTGACTAACTGCTTAGTCGCTTTTAGTGCTTTGTTGTGTGCTACTCTAACACAACTAAAGCTCTTGGCACAATTGCAAAATATATTCTCACACCTGAATCATGTATTATTTGGTTTCTTTTAAAAGTCATGACACTCATGCTGATGTTTGATTTCCAGGGACTGCCCCCTTATGGTTGGAGGCTACACAAATATTTCCGTCTGTCAAACAGCGTTAGGGCTTAGATCATGGGACATCTTTCCTGGCTGGGTCTGTGCTCCCCATGGTCTCACGCTGTCCCCGCTGGAGCTGCCATGTGCTCCTCAACACTTCAAGTGCCTTTTAAGCTCACTTTCATCTCCTACACTCAGACAATGAGGCAGGGTCTCTGGTGAAAGGCGCTGACAGCAGCAGTTAGCGTGGAGGGGAGTTAGCTTAGCCAAAGGCCCCTGTACTCTTGGCTTTATCTGAATTATAGGGAGAGATAAGATAAGATGCTCCTCTTCAGGCTTTGTTTGTGCACTGTACACCAGCTGTGGTCAGGGTCATGTGCTCTTTTTATTAGCCGCTATATAAAATCCATAAACATCAAAGCTACACTCAATTTGAGATGGCGTAGTGATAAAAATGTATCTTGATCTCATCCCTCATCATGTTATTTTGGTCCTATCTTCTCACCGTGAGTCACTGATTCTCTTATTTAAAGCAACTGTTCCCGTTTCTCATTTACCCTCTCAAAGTTGCATTTAGTGTGATTAACTTTGTGATGACATTTTCACGATTTCAGCTCCCACTGGACACAGTTTTCTAACATGAAAGTTAGCGGCCATGTTTCCTTAAGTTGTTTTAGATGAATATTTTTATTTTAAGATATTTTAAATGTTCAAATTATTACATGTGTTATTGAATATAACTATATACTATACAATATATTAACTCACCAAGAAAGTAAATTGACTTATATGAATTAGGATCAAATTGGAATGATGATCTGGCTCAAAGAAAACACATTATTAAGGCCCAGTGTTGAAGGGCCAGGTCTTTTCCTTTTGCAATTATGTCAATTGACTTATTGTCATATTTTTGCATTTAATTGTTCATAATCAGGCAATTTTGTAGCAAATTTTGTATCTGCTCATATTTGCATAGAGCAGCACATCTTAGAACAAATAAATAAATATCTTTTACTATCTTACATTACACTGTCTAATTTTATGTACTAAATAATGGCATAAAAATACAAGCTTTAGTCACGTACTTTTGATGTCTATGTTTAAATAAAGTATAATAACACCAAATTATAATAGTTTGCAGATTTCTTAGATATTAAGTTAAAATAACCATGTTCAGCTTGTCCCTAAATGCCTCACTAATGGCATCTTCTGTCAGTCGATTTTTTATGTTTATTCCCATATAAAAAGAGGAGCGGTAACTCTGTATAAAACTCTGATTAAAATCAAAGTATTTATACAGCAGTTAATTACTATGCTGTCAAATGTGTATATTTTGTTCTTGCTTATCGCTTTTCCCTATGGGGTTTCTGCTGAGAGGCCAGCTATTTCTTCCTTCCAACCTCTTTGTTAGACTGGTCGTTCACAGTGAAAGAGACAGATGTTATGTCTCATCAGTCTGCCAAGATAACTCTGAGCAAATAGTTGTGAGAATGGAAGGATCTGTCAGATTCATTAATACAGCGCAGTCTCTCGCTGATGGACACAGAGAGGGATACTTTAAGCAATGGATTGGCAGTAAATGTTTTAGTGAAGGATTGAATATAGAATCACAATGTATTGGTGTGTTGTGGTCTCTGTAAGTCCGGCAATCTACTGTCCACTATGTATGAGCTAACCTTGATCTGATCTATGTTATAATCAAACGCCTCAACAAACGCATACCTGGAGTTGTGTTTTCTTTAACACACGTTTAACACAAACCCTGCATATTTAGGATGAGGTCAAACAGAAATCACTCTGTTCTTTTGTTTGTGACGCAATATGGTAATACAGGAAGAGCTCCATTATATTTTTAAACTCACCTTCACTAGAATTATTTGGATGATCTCAGCCCTGGGGTTGCTAATCTCTACTAAAAGTACAAGGTAGTTGTTAGCTTGGACTTCCAGGAAATTACATCACAATGTTGAACAGAGCATTGTGAGCTTTGGAGATGTAGACAGACTAATAAATGTTACTCAAACATGTATCAGTGAAACAAAACACAACTCTGGGGATGTCTGAGGATGTAGCAGCATCATAGCATGGCTTAAAGCTCAAAATAATCCATTTTGTGAAATATAGGACCTTTTAAATTCAATTCTGAATCTTTTGAATGGTCATCCATCTTCAAAATGACACCATATATGCTGAAACACATGAACAGATTGATGGAAACATTTTTCTTAATATGTTCTACTTTTATAGTACATTACCTTATGTAATTTTCAACTTTTTTAGACAAATTATAACACTGTGTAACTTTTTAGTTGGATGTCTGTCAGCTTCTTGTTTCTATGGATTTCTTTTCTCTGCCTTGAATGTTCCACAGCATGACATTAAACAGCTCCACATTACATTTGTTCTATCAAAGGTGGTTTTATAAGTCAAAAATACCTTGAAAACCAGCTATCTGACTTTGAGTGGGATTACCTCTCCATAGATCTGACCTGTAACTTGGTATAGTTTGATCTCCATGAAGCTAGAAAATTTACCATACTGTGGAACATCCCAGACAAGGGAATAACATCTCCATGGAGAAAAGTATTTGACATATCCTCCCCTAGTAAAGTTGCACAATGCACCTTTAAGTTAAACTGTGATTTATATATACTCACAAGTATTATGTTTCCAAACTAAATCCATCCATCCATTTTCTTCCGCTTATCCGGGGCCGGGTCGTGGGGGCAGCAGTCTAAGCAGGGACTCCCAGACATCCTTTACCCCAAACACTTCCTCCAGCTCCTCCACGGGAACCCCGACGCGTTCCCAGGCCAGCCGGGAGACGTAGTCCCTCCAGCGTCCCTCCAGGGCCTCCTCCTGTGTGACCGAGTCCTCACCCTATCTCTAAGGCAGCGCCCAGCCACCCTGCGGAGGAAACTTATTTTGACCGCTGGTATCCATGATCTCGTTCTTTCGGTCACTACCCAGAGCTCATGACCATAGCTGAGAGTAGGAACGTAGATTGACCGGTAAATTGAGAGCTTTGACTTTCAGCTCAGCTCCCTCTTCACCACAACGGTCCAATACAACGACTGCATCACTGCCGACGCTGCACTGATCCGCCTGTCAATCTCACGCTCCGTTCTCCCCTCACTCGTGAACAAGACCCCGAGATACTTGAACTCCTTCGCATGAGGCAGGGACTCTCCACCTACCCGGAGAGGGCAAGCCACCCGTTTCCGGTCGAGAACCATGGCTTCTGATTTGGAAGAGCTGATCCTCATCCCAGCCGTTTCACACTTGGCTGCAAACCGCCCCCCGCCAGTGGACCCAACTCGCCACCAGGTGGTGATCAGTTGACAACTCAGCTGAAACTAAATCAAAAATAATAAACACAAACCTGCCCACTACACTTTAAGTCACAGGAATAGAATCTCTTATTAAATTGATGTATGAAAGGTTCAGCATTTATAGAAGCTCAAATGCTCTGACTTGTAACACCCCATCGCCCCCGTGTCAGTTAGCCTTTGACTCATTTGCTAACAGAAAAACCATGCATCTGAAAATTGTCTTAGCCTGGAAAGCCTATTTACAGCTGTTAAGTCCCTCCGTCTCTCAAAGAGCTGATTTCTGTAAGCAGCTTAGTGTTTCCACCTCCTCATTACGCACCCTCACCTTTTCATGTAGTGGCTGAAACATGGCATTACCCGGCAGGCCCTGGATCTTATTAAGGTGGGATCATACTAATGTGCCCGGAGTTTACAGCGAGCCTATTATTTTGTTATCAGGCTCTTTGCATAACTCTTGAGTTGTTCAGTCGGAGTTGGTGTCTGAAAGTATTGGACAATTTGGAAAGTGGTATTTGTTTAGTCAGACATGAACCTTTAGGTGAACTTTATTATGCATGGTTAGAAATGGCATTGTATAGCCTCCTGTCTGTTCAGTTAATAAAACCTTTTTTGCAGGGTAGTTGATGCTGCTGCCCATCAAAATGAAAGGTCCTATATTACACAAAAAGGACTCTCGTGAGCCTTAAGACATGTTATAAGCCTCATCAAAAACCTTCCTGGAGTTATATTTTGTTTCATTTACACGTGTTTGAGTTGCCATTTATTAAAGTTTAGATCTCCAAAGCTCAGAATGCTCTGTTCAACTTGCATGTCATGTAGTGGTAGTTTCGAAGTTAACAGCTATGTTTTACCTTTTGTTCAGTATAAATTAGCAATTCCTGGACTCAAATCATCCAAATGGTCCTAGTGAAGGTGTATGGATTTTAAAAACTCAGTGAAGCACTTCCTGTATTACCACATGACATCACAAGGCAGAACTGTGTGTCTTTAGTTTGAGAGATCCGTGCTTAAAGAGTTTATGTGTTGTTCAAACATGTTTGAATGAAACAAAACAACACTTTAGGTATGTTTGTGAGGATGAAACGACATAACATAGATCAAAAAATAGTCGTATGGGCCCTTAAAAATGAAAGCAGTTATCAAAAAATCTTCGTTAGCCAATATATTAAGCCAATATTTGAGCTTTTTAGAGTATAGGCTATTGGCCTTAAATCTCCAGCGGAGGCTGATATTTTGTTTAAATGCCAACCAGCTGGCTAAAGAATAAAGATGTATTTGAACACTTCAGTGCGAAGAAGACACTACACAAAATGTGAATGCGCTAATCCACACTGTAGTAAAACAGGGTTGTGGGTGAGTTTTTAGTATATTCAAATTATACATTTTGGATAAATTAATAAAACCAGCCCTAAATATCGACTCAAAAGCAGAGCTTATCGGCTCTACGTTTCTTTGGATGCTAAACAGTACTGGCCTCGACCATAAAAAGGCAGGCAGGTGTTTTTAAAAAGGCCCCAGCTGTCTGTAACAATTAACCAAGAGTAAACGATACAAGTAATGCACTGCAGCCCAATTGTTTTGAGCCATGTGTTGGTGACTTCCAACACGTAGGTGAAGCTGTGCTGACAATCTATTAGGGTGTTTATCTCTTATAAAATGTCTGTCTACAGAGCCCCAGGATTGTTGTTGTTTAGCAGCCTTCTGTCCATAGGGCCATTATTGTAGCATTACCCCAGTGTTTGTGTGGAGCAGAGGTTTGAGCTTCACCTCTCTGTCAGCGGAGGGGAGCAGGGCCACCTCAGGATGTCATTAGTGGGAACCTGGTGTCTGGGTGCTGGCTGGACGCGGCTCTAATGAGGCCTGAGCCGTCACACGCAACGCTGACTGGAGGAGGTGTCACCCATAGGTGCCACTGCCGGGCCGGGACCACAGTGCCTTCTCCTTCAATAAGTGGCACCGAAAACGCATCATTAAACGAACATGCAGCTGCAGTGGGCTTAACCAGACCGGATGGATAGATGGTAATGATAGCTTTAGTTGAAGTGGAAATGGGTAAGTTTTCATTTGTGGATGCGCTGTTTGGCGTCAGACCCCTTTTGTCCCCTGTTACGTGGAGCAGCTATGGCTCTTGTCAGGCCTACAGCAAGATTTTATGATGCATGGCTTTATCAATGTTTGTTGACTTTTCAAACCCAACTGAGCAAGTCATACACATTTGGATATGGCAAAGGCACCATAAGTCAAAGTTGACAGAAAGTGTCTGTTATCCTCTGTGCTTCTCCTTGGTTCACCTGCCTTCACTTTGCTGACTGAAGAGCCATTTTCTCTGTGACCTTTACAAGTCTGCTATAATAAGAAAATAACGTTTATGGAAAACTGCACATGTGCAAGAGAAAACGAGTCTCTCGGAGACTGTAAAAATAACATCTCCCAAGGACACACAAGTTTACAGGTACAATGGGTCATTAAAAACGAACACTAGTGTAGAGTTGCTGCTGACCAAACCTGACCCCAAGACAAAAGAATACACTTTCAGTTTCTCTGAAAAGCTTGACCTGCTCCTTTAAAACATTAGTTCTTCATTAATGCCCTGAGTTGCCTACACAAGGTGATGCCTCTTTGTTCCCATTCTAAATGAGCTATTGATGCAGCTCTGTCAGGTGCTGGAGGTCTTCTAATTATTTTGCAATCAATAACTGCCTTAAAAACATAATATTCTACACCAGCATTTTAAGGCATTATACTGTTTTCTTGTTTGTTCTTCAAAATATAAAAATATCTGAAACATCTTCCACTTTCAGTATACACACTTCTCCAATACTTTATGACAATGAGTCTTGTCATTGACGAATCTCCTCAAATTCAGATGGGTCAAACATCTTGCAAGGGACTGAAAAACATTGCATATTTCTGTATAATCAATGACCGAAGCACTGAACTTTGTTAATCTGAAGTGAGAGGAATGTCATTTGTTGTAAATCATGGTTGACCAATAAGTTCTTTTGTTTCACATGTGTCACTGAAATATACACATCTTATTGCACAGTACTGCAGAATCTTGCTTGAGGCTCAACAGAGGGAGAGACTAGACTGATATCCCAGATCATTCTAAAAAGTTACTTAACTAGCCCAATACTTTTAGAATGTATTCTATTATCTTATGTAGCATTTAGTTAGTGCTGTTGGGCGTCATTGTTCATGTGTGTTGGGTGTGTTTTTCCCTCTCCAGAGTTTGATTAGTCTGCCCCTGTAGCCGTTGGGTTCCATTCATTACAGCACGCATATGTTCACTGGGGAGGGCCGCCTGATCTGATCCAGGAGATGGCCACATCCCAACCCTCTCTGGATTTGGCCCTCTGCCCGCCTGCACGTGTCCCTTACCAGCCAGCCTCCCCCTCATGGCACATGCTCAGAGTCTTAATTAAATATCAGAGTGCTCGCTAAGGCCCCTGCTAGCCACCCATGGATTAATAAAAATGAAGGAAGGGAAGTAATAGGCCCTCCATAAAGAAAGATGTGGGTCTGGGTCGTCTCTGCCAGCTGCTGTCACTGGCAAGCAGGACTGAGAGATGATTTGCTCTCATTACAGGGAAATGCGCATGGCCCGAGGATGATGACCGCATTACTGCCATTGAGTGTGATGTGATTGGAGCCGCAGTGTAATGTTAATCTCTCCACTTCGGTCCCCAAGATGCCGCAAATAAATGGAGATGGAAATCGGTGCTTTTTCTTCTGTGGCCTGTATATGAACTGATCCTAACAGAAATGAGAAAACTCTTCTATGGTCATAACTACTAAACTAAGTGCTAAATATGTATCAAACTATTGCTTTAATACATTTTATTGTCATAGTTTCATTTATGACATTGGCATTTCCATTTTGTAAGTAGCAATTCCTGCTTTTGCTTAATTTTCTATGGAGCATCTCCTTCATATTCAGGTATGTTCTCCATGTACCTGTACAGGATTCCTCTAGGTGCTTTGGTTTCTGCTACAATTCTTAATCTCAGAAGGACTTTCCTGGTTATAGATCAATTAAAAAAAAAATTATAATGTGCCCACTTTGGCCTGACAGAAGACCAGACATTACCGGTGAGCCTGGTGAGGAAAAGTTAGAAGTGAGATCTTAAGACAATTATGAGGAACATTTCAGGCAAAGCAACCCCCCACGAACACAAACAGGTGGCAGACTCTTCACTTGAGACAACAAATTACATAAAGAACAGTTGATTTGTTATATGAATAATTAATTAGCTGCAAAAAAACATTATAATTATTGACATTTTTTCCTGCGTCATTTCTGTTAAAACATTTGAATTCTGGTGTGGTCTATTGCCCATAATTGTTCTTGAACTTATAATTTCTGTTTATCTCCTGCTCAGGTTCCAGTAAACTATGTGAAACAGTACACACACCACTTCAGACAAAACACTCGTGCAACCTCCCAGTTTATACAGCATCCGTTACCCATAATCCACAAGGTTCTCAGCAGAGACAACATGTGCCCTTATCTTCTCCCCTCTTCCCACCTTGTGTCATGGCCCGACATGAAAGCCAGCCCCCCTTCTTCTGGTTTTACATATAGTAGTTCTGTTTTTTTTTTCTCCTCCACTCTCATTAGGGACCAACCTTTTGTACGAGCATTGGGAGGGGAGTGTTGCGAGGCCTCTCGTGTCTGTCACCGCAGATAATGGTAACCCTGCTCTTTACCATGCTCCGTGTTCCCTGTGATCTTTGAGGACATCATTATCCTCTCCATGTATTTCAAAAGAAAGCACAGTGCTCCGAACATGGGCTCCTCGTGGGATTGGTTTTTCAGTCCCTTTCTTTGTAATGCACTATACCGTCTCCATTTTACATCTTTTTATCTTGCACTCTTCTCATTTTGCTCAGGCTGTGGTGGAGTTTCCACAGTATTATGCATGTATTAATCCTACAGTGGCCCGTAATTGCTGACGCGGCTACATTGACTTGTTGTGCGTAGCGTAATGAGCAGGTTAGCAACAGCGGAGAGCACCTGCCGCGATTCGCCTCATTACCACTGATTGCTTATTACACAGCTTTTTAATAACTTTAAAGAAGCAGTATGTAACTTTTTGGGCTTAGGGTCTGACACCTAGTCTGAATATATAAATGGACATAGCTAACCTGCTAGTTGCCACCTTCCAAGTTAGTAGTGTTCTGTTGCTAGTTCCAGCATGACTTTGATCACTTTGTCACTTTTATCTTAAGATGTTCGTAATAACCCACTCTACATGATCCTGGTGTTTGTTATTTTGCTATTTAATTTGTAAATAAATTCCTATTCCTAATATGGAACTTGATGCTCGCCTCGTGAGCTTCATTTGACTGGCTATGGGTCACGTCACACTCACTTAGTACACTTCTTCATACAGTCTGTAGTTGGTTATCTACTTAGTTATTCCTTCGCCTGGAATGTACATAGTGTGGCATTAAACTTTTTTTTTTTTTTTTTTTTTTGTGTTACATTTTAAAAACAGGTTATGCAACCAGGCCCGTCACCATTATCAGCGTACTTTTTGATCATTTAAAAAAAAAAAACTTACTTTTGAACCTGTGAAAATGTTATTTCTTTACTTGGAATGTACAGCATGTGCTTTCTACCTCATCTGTCTCCAGGGGGACATGGAAACAAGGTCAAGTTACAAGTCAGATCAGAGTCAAAGCAACTTCGCTCACAGTAAGAAGGTAATCAAGGTAATTTTGAGCAATAAAAGGACTTACAACTGAATAATAAATGAATATAAAAATATATAAAAGTTTAATGCCATACAGTCGACCATTCCAGGCAAATTGATCATCTCCATGTAAATGAGCTGGTGGCGAACCCTCCTCCAGGAAAGTTAAATACTGCACCTTTATCTTTCACTTTCTTATGTGTTTTTTCCTGCTTTGTTCTCAGCATCATGCCACTACTCCTACCTTTTCCCTTACCTCACACTGGGATGCACATCTTTGTTCCTTAACTTGTTTCGTTTTCTTTTTAAAGCAATAAAAGAGAAAAAAATCCTGTGGGCTGTCTCTGCTGCACTCGCCCGCGGGGCAATCCATTTCGTCTCTCTTTGAACCCTTTTTAATTTTGCACCGTAGCAGTTTTTATTAACATATTTATTCATTTATGACTCCTTTCAAAGCCCCTTTTGCATAAGCGCACCTTTCTGCTCATTTACTGCTTAGCTCCTCGGCTCTCTTCAGCTAATACGGCACCATTTTAATCCCGGATGCGCTTTCATAGGCTTTTTCGGAGATCACTGCTTTTCTGTCTAGACTTTAGCCAATTCTTTTCTTCTTCTTTTTTTTTTTTTTGAATGGGAAGTACGTCTTCATCAACCAAGGTCAAGGCGTCTCTCTCCAGACACCGCACAGAGAGTGCACAGGAAGTGCACTACCTCCCACTTTTTAGCCTGATGGCACCCACCTGTCACGGACTCCACTACCCCCACCTCCATAATAACACCCTGCATACTGGGCTCCATCAAGGGCCCTCAGTCCATTTGGCTACACACTGATTGTTGGTGGGTGATGAGTGGACAGCGGGTCGTCCTTTCTTAAGTGAGGTTTTGTTTTTTTCTCTCTCTCAAAGTGTTACTGACAGCAAAGGGGAAAGGGGATTGATGCATTTAGGTTACAGGCAAGTGCAAAAAACAGTTATTGATTTGAAAGTGCTTGTATATTACGTGTATTTTTTGTATACTTGCATGTTAAAGAATAGAAATTAGGCAAGGGCACGTATTCTGTCATTATTTAAAGATCTAAGTTTTAATATTTCCTCATCAAAAACCTGGAGTGTTTTGTTTCATTCACACATCTTAAACACACAAACCCTGCAAACTTCTTCTCTCAAACAGAAAACACTCACACACCTTGTGATGTCATGTTGTAATACAGGAAGTGCTCCACTGTGTTCACTAGAATTATTTGGATAATTTTAGCCCTAGAGGTAAAATGTAACTCTTGAAAACTATCACTACATGACATCACATGAGCAGAGCATTTTGAGCTTTTGAGATGTAGACAGATTAATAATGCATGATTAACGAAATGTATGTTTTTTGAGTGTTTGTTTTGTTTTTTACCATATGAAAATGTAAAGGCAGCACTTTCTGTCACAGTCTGCATCTAACAAATAATTGTATTGATTGAGAGGTACTAGTCTTCATTATATTCATAAAAAAGCAGGTTACAATTTATTTCCACATCTCAAATATCTTTGTCCAAATTCGTATAACCCGTATAATGTGGTTGACTAATAAAAATGTTGGTTTATAATAAAACTCCATTAACTTTTTGACTAAATGCCTTCAGCCCTAGAACATTCAACAATGTACCAAAGGATTACTTTTTTTTTTTTCCTAGCTTGGCTACATAAATATTTTAAAATCAAATAATGAATTTAGGCATTTATTACTGCCGTTGGTGGGTGTAAAATTAGTTCTCAATAAAATTTCAATAAAACAACATATAAAAACTTGATGACAATGATCTGATAAATCATTAGAGGTTTTCATTTTATTTGAAAATGTCAGAAAAAGCAGCTGACTGAAGAGGATAGAAATAGGGAGAGAAGACCACTATAACCAGCTCCTCTTTCACTCCAGTAGGCTGTTAAATGCTAGACTCCAATTTAAGGTGCTATGCCACATTGTCTGAACTCAAGTTTCTCTTTCAGATGCCAGGGAGATCGTTCTGAAGGCTCAGATCTTAGCCGGCGGTCGGGGCAAGGGCGTGTTCGACAGTGGCCTTAAAGGTGGAGTGCACTTAACCAAAGAGTAAGTAACACCCTGTGAGTTTTTTCACGCTGTTTTACTGTTCAAGGAAGATCCATTTTGTTCTAGTGACATCGACTTTTTGAGTGAACAAGCACAAAGCGCTGTGAAGATGTTCCCCAGGCACTAAAGCACAGTTAGGATTATTTGTGCTGCAAATAAACCCTTTTTTCTTTTGTCACTGCCTCATTTCTTCTGCAACTTCTCTCAATTAAAAAGAGGATTTTTAGTTTGGCTGAAGTATTATGCGCCTTGTGCGAAATTTCCCAAATCCCATCCTGTTTGGGATTTGGTGTCGCTGCTAAGGTTTATTTTTACAAAATGTGGATGTACACAATTAGAGTTCACAGTAGATCTTTTTAAAGGCCCTGTATCAATTTTTTTCCCCATGTGTTTGAGCAAAAGTATAGGTACATTGAAGAGATGAACATATGTTTTTCTTTTTCATGGTTGAGCCCGATAATATATTATCCAGAGCAACTAATGGCTGATCAGCGGTGCCGATATTTTTGTTCCAATATTTAGGACAGATTTTGATCATTCTCCTCAAATTATGTAATTCAAATTTACTACAAACTTACTGGTAGGATTTTCTATACCACAAAAAATTACCACAAACCTATAAAGGAACTACATATCACATTTAGTGCAGTTACCTTTCTTTCTTTCTTTCTGAAGATGTATGTGTATTTTCTAGGTAACAGTTTGATCAAAACAAAATATCGGCCTGTGCTGGAGATTTCAGACCGATGGGTAATACACTAAAATGTCCAAAGATTGGCCAATTGATAAATCAGTCTATCTTTAAAATATTGCATTGCTCTCAAGACCTAAATGCAGTATGTCTGCTGTGTGCTGTCTGCATCTAATTACAAAGCGTTTTATTGTCCAATAATCAGGGTGTGCACAGTTAGCATGCCAGTAGTTGTTAGCTTTACTGTGAAAAATGGTTCTACACTCATTGTGGTGAATCATTAGGATGCGAGGAATAACTTTGGAACTCTAGAAACTGTTGGTTCTGTTTTTAAATTTTTGAAGACAGTAGAAATCTTGTACAGCATAGCACTTTTTATTCAATAATACTCAAACACCATATGTACTTTTTTATGCACTTGCAGCACTCTGAATTTCTCGGTATAGATCATTTATTGCTACCTTTAGGGCCGAATGGTGATTTATGACAGTTGTTCTGGACATGCATCATCGTCACCCTACTTTGGCTGGGAAAAGCAGGGAACTTTTTCAAAGTGAGACATGCTGAAGTTCATCGTCCCCAGACAGTGACACGAGTGCACGGTTCACCTTCCTCTCATCTATCAAAGGATGAGCACAACCCCTGGATTCATTTGTATTCACTTGTAAAAGCGGAGCAGGCTTCCAGAAGGGCGATGGCATGCAGCACGCCTTTAAAGAGCTATAATAGAAAGAGCTTCATTCACACTGATGTGTACTTGGACCAGAGTGTTTCTCAAAGTGCACCTTTGTCAGAATGTGTTACAATGTCCACAAAGAACTCAGGTTAACTCTTTTCATTTGCACTATAACCTAGCGTGCATGTGTAGGTTATTCAGCTTTGCTCTCTGCTGTTTCTGTGTGTGTGATGAGATGAGTTCACACGAGGTCTTAACTGTCTTAACTTTAGTTTTATTCATTATTTTTTTCCTTTTATTTTCCCAAACCAGTGTTGCAACGTTCATAAAAAAATAGCCTAATGTGCTCATTCTCAAAAGCCCCTTTTTAAAAAAAAAAAATAACCAACTTTAAATTAAATTTTTGTTACAGCTTGTAAAACCATTTACATAAGCCTAATAATCTCTGGTATTAACTACATCCTATTTCTCCTACCCTCTTCTCTTCTTGTTTCATTATACATAAACTATATACAGCCATATATTAAAACTATTTATTAAGGCTATTATAGTTTATACCTTTCCACAGGCCACTCTCTTATATTTTGTGTATTTTTATTAGTCGTTCTTTTGATCCCATCAAAAGGGGGAAAAGAAGGATTATGCTTACTAATGGATAAAAACAAATGGCCTACAAATCAAAGGAATCACTTTTCAGGCTATATTGATCCATTGATCCATGGTGCATGCACATATGCTGTGTGTGGTGCGTTAGTGTTGTTGCTGTATCTATCTGTGCACTTACTTAAGGTGTGCCGACAGCATCTGACATGGGGAAATCACCATTTTTTTTTTTAATTAATACAATTTATTGTATTGAACTTTTGTATGAATCTTTGACCTCTTTGTTCTAGTCCTGCTGTGGTCGGCGAGCTGGCTAAAAAGATGCTGGGTTTTAATCTGACCACCAAGCAAACGCCTAAAGAAGGAGTCAAAGTCAAAACGGTAAGAATTTGTAAGAAACCAAAGAATTGTCCCTTTTTTCCTCCTCATTACAAGGTTATTTGAGTCCAATAATACAGTTGTATGAGTTTAATGACTGTGAAGGCAGCTTGAATCTGCGCTTTGTTTTGGTAGCTTAAAATATGTAGTTGCTGTCCGCTCTTGTTTACTCTGGCTTTTTCACTTGCTGGTGTTATGGCTCATTGCATAAATTGAACGAGGCCCAGTGTGAATTTAAAGTGTTGGGTAAACAACTGTTTCTGTGTGCCACTAACAAGCAGGAATCTCATTTTCTGTACTGGCAAACCGCATACAGTAACTACCTTCTCAAAAAAATTTCAGCTGATGAAGCCTTCAGCCTCCCACCTCTTCTCCTACAGCTGTGTTTAGCAAGAATCAAATCTGCTGCACTTGTCAGTTTTCAAAAAGTCACCTGGGACCTTCCAGAGATACAAATGGATGTCTCAGAGGCAGAAGGAACTGCAAACAAACAAAATACAATTGGAATTTGCATTTAGCCCAAGTGCAAAAAGCCACATTCCCAAAAGGCTCTGCAGAAGTTTTGAGATAATAGTGAGAGTTGACCTGTGACCTTTATAGTGTACAAGCAGGAGCAGATCTTTGCTGTCAACCTGTCCATAAAAATTGCATTACACATCCACCCATGGGTCCGGTATACAAGGTAACAAGAGGCCCAGCACTACTCTTCTACCCACTTGACTTGCTGCCAGGCTACTGATTTGGGAATGAGTAGAGATGGGTTAGAGGCTGAGTTTGAAATATTGCAGTAAATAAATGGTCTAAAGTCAAATGGAGTAGCTTAAAGGTGATGTACAGCGATGTTACCAGTTTTAAAAAGAAAAGAAAAAACTTCGTTTTAAACTTTTTGCTGGAGTCCAAATGTATTGCTCACATACCTAATGCATTTTGATCATGCACTGCAATGATCAAGATGATTGTTAGCGTTGACATCCAGAGTGGAGATTTCTGGATGTTAAAGCTAATAAACATTAGCATCCTAATGGTGCACTTCCTGTTTTACAGAGAATGGAATATAGATAGCCGACATCAGTTTCGGTTTACCCAAAAGCCGTTTACAATATCTGGACTTGGGGGAAACATTATTGGAGGGGAACAAAAAATCCCCTTTAAGTGAATATCTTTTACCTTCACAAAATCAGCTAATAATAAAGTATTTTAGGACTGACTAGGCTTTGGGGGGAATTGCCGTTTGAAAATTGTTGTTCTCAAGCGGAAAAATTAAAATTTATGCATGTGAATATTGAAAACGTGCCAAGAGAGACCATCCATTCTCATTGATGGTATGACGAGGTATCGGCAGAACACGGGGCACACCCATTTTCAAGCAAACTCCACCTTTACTCTTAACCACACAGCTAAAGGCTACCTGTCAAAGTCTTTTCTCCCCAAATGAGACTCCTGCCTGCCTCCTCACTCAGCTTATCGGCCTCTCTCAGCTTAGGCCTGCTTTGTTAGCTAACATGTCTCTTTTCTTTGTGTACCAACTGGTTTCTGAGCCCGGCTTCACACGTTCTGTCAGTCAGCCTTGTTATCTGGTGCCACTGTGGTCAGACTGCTATTTAACTTTCATTAGTGAAGTGTCACACCTATGTCGTCCATGTTAATTATTCTCAAGCAATCATTGAAAACTGCTATAGTACACTGCTGTTTCGTGTCAGCTTCGTCTTTCTGCTGACCTGGTTTCTTCTTCTTCCTCTTCTGTGTGTTAATGGTCGTGCCCAGGTGATGGTAGCTGAGGCCCTGGACATTAGCCGAGAGACCTACTTTGCCATTTTGATGGACCGTGCCTGTAACGGGCCGGTGATGGTGGGAAGTCCCCAGGGAGGTGTGGACATTGAAGAAGTAGCGGCTAAAACCCCAGAACTCATCTTCAAGGTACAGTTCTTTTCTTTTCTTGCTATGCTTTTGTAGTGATATGCACTGACTTGTCTTGGCTTGTTTAGTTTTTCTTTTATTTACTTGATGTAGAGACTTAATTTTTTAAGCTTAATTTATCTTCGTAACACAGTCTTAGGCCACACTCTCTGCAACAAAAGTGTACTGTGTGTATTTTTTTGACATGGTACCAACATTCTAACATGGATGAAAGCTCACAAGAGTCAATTTTATGTAATAACGGTCCTTACACATGACTTTAAACATACTTTTGAGTCCATAGGCAGTTCTATCTCTGTTCAGAATTTAAAATAATGGCTTCGTAAGGAACAAGACATTATTTTTCAGCCTGGGTGCTCCACATACGGGCTTCATATACTGCCCAAAATGTTGATGTAAGCACACACTAGTAATGAACGTGAGTTGATGGTAAAAATGAGTCAGGTGATGATGTATTAACTGCACACGCTATCTCTGACATAACAATACTGGGTAATTTAAACATGACTAAAATCTCTAAAAACTAAATTTGACATATGTTCGTTAAATGTTTGATGTGATTTACTGTCCATTTACACACCACAGGTCTCATGCTTTGGTAAAACTTCCTAAATTGATAATCAATACAACATTTTTATTAAATGCATGTGTCCAACTGTAAGGGAATTCCAATTTTATTTTATGTGTAATGTTGGGTTAGGTGAGGTGTCTGAAGAAAAAAAAATTCTGTTGCTTTTTTTTTTTTTGTCTTAAGTGTTGGTTCTGCTCCCCAAATGATTTCGGGTAAAAGCAGGTCCTTGTCATTGTTAACAGATGTACCAGTTAAGCCTTACAGATGGAGGTTTAACCAGCATATCTCCCTGCTTGTTTTATCATCCCTTTTCTAGACTGCAGATGTTAGCACAGATTGCAGAGACCGTGCATTGATGTCTATCATAGTGCATTGCAGATTGCACATAGAAACACACTGCTTAGTTCCACTACATATGATTTACCTATTGCTTCTGTTCCATTTCCAGTGAAATATTTTCCAACTGAAGTCTGACAGTTTTCCAACTGAATCTGATAGCTTTCCCTAAAGGTGCATTGTCTAACTTTTCTCATGGAGGGTTTGTCAGATACTTTTTTTTTTTATAGCTTGTGCTTATGTGACAAATCAGAATAGCTATAATTTTACATTTGGAGTTGGAGGGCAGGCCAACTGTCTATGGTAGAAGGTGATCTGGTTGAACTGTCTGATCTTTCTATTACTGGGCCTATTCACGTGAAACAAAAACTGAAACACATAATTTAAAATTTTCTGTCAGTATGAATAAAAAAAAGATTATGTTTTTTTCACAGTAGTTTCAGAAAATGGTCGCTTTAATCTAACACCAAAAATGTGTTGAAAGGACTTTTAAGTCACAAAATTAGTATTGCAAGTTAGTGGAGTCAAATCCAAGCAAATAAAGAATACATCATCTGTGGCTAGATTCACAAGTTTGGGTAATTCTTTGTGAAACACTGAATTTCTGAGTTATGCAGGCCCCTGTCCTCTATTTAAATTATAACTTCATAAAATTTTAGAATGTGAACACAACATAATAGCTTTTAGTGCTCTACTTTTTTATCACTTCGTCCTATTCTGTCAGCATAACAGTTTAGTGCACAGCCCACTATTTGTTCATACTTTTCACAGTATATATCTTTTCATCATTCCTTTTTTTTCTTTTATCTTTTGTAGGAAATCATAGATATATTCCAAGGAGTTCAGGACGAGCAGGCACTCCGCATGGCAGCTAATTTGGGTTTCAAAGGACCTCTGCAGCGTCAGGTAATGGTACAGACGGATAATGCAAAGCTGTGCAGACATGTACACAAAGGGACGTATGCTCAGTCCCACACACACACACACGTACACACACACGCTTTGCCTATCATTACTTTTGCTGTACAATATTGTCTGGTGTCATTATATGCGACACATTGCCAGGTGGTCTATTGTTATTTCTGGCAGAGGTTGGGAGCACAAACATTAATGATACTGATTTGTTACCGTGATTCTCGACATACATGGCTATAATCCATGAAATAAATGACAAAGCGACTGAGCAGCTGATTATATTTTTTTCTTTTATTACATTAAAGGCCTTGTATTACCTTATTTTCTGATCTATGTTATAATGTTGTTTCCTCATCACAAGCATACTAGGAGTTGTGTTTTGTTTAATTTGTGTAACACTCAAACCCCTGCATATAGAGGCTGAAACACTCTGTTCTACCTTGTCATGTGGTAATACAGGAAGTGCTACGCTGTGTTTTTAAACTCCATACTCCTTCACTAAAATCATCTGGATAATTTCAGCACTGAAATAGCTTATATTTACTGGAGTAAAGGTAAAAGGAGCCGTTAACTTGAAAACTACCACTTCATGACATCACAAGTTGAATGGAGCATTTTGAGCTTTGGAGTTGTTGACAGACTAATAATAAAGGATTATGCAAACATGTCTGATTGAAACAAAACACATCTCCAGCTTTGTTTTTGAGGAGGTAATGACATAACATATGTGAAATCACTCAGGAGTAAATTTTGTGTAATGTTTCTGATAGTGTAGGTCTCATTCTCATAAGCCTAGAATGTGTTTAATGTTGACTCCCATGAAGCATTGATAAGAAGTGTTTAGTGAGTCTCATAGCATTGTTTTCCCTTTGCCACTATCTCTGTGGTGTGAGAAATTAGATTAGTTTAGATTTGTGACATAAAGAATACATCTAAATAAGTATTATGATTCTCAGTTCCCAGAAGAGAAGCCACAGTCGTGAGTTGTTTCTGCGTCCATGAGGGGGCTTATCCAATTACAGGGTTAACCGTAACACAGGACTTCATTTTATGATGAAATGAGGAATGAATATTACATTTACTGTGCAGTTAGAATAGCTCTAAAATTATGTGTTTGGCCTTGTTTTATGTAAGTGCACTTGGCAGGGCTTTGTTGGGACAGTGTTTTCATGAGGTACTGACTGCCCTCTGCGACTCCACAGGCTGCAGATCAGATTAAGAGGCTCTATGATCTCTTCCTGAAAGTCGACGCCACACAAGTCGAAGTCAATCCTTTTGGAGAGACTCCCGAAGGACAAGGTACATGTGCAATGCTAATGTCTGTTTGTGCTTCTGTCTGAATCTACATTGTTGTTTGACCTGTCATTGCATATGCATTATTATGATATTTCCCCACAAAGACTCTCATAGAAACTATTTACAGTACTTATTGACTATTCCATCTCTGCCACCATCAGTGCAGCCTGCTCTAACTCTGTATCTCAATTAAGCCTCACATTCAGTTCTCTTTTCACATACAAACAAAACAGGTGGTAATGTAGTATTTGATGTGTTCCAACTATTTGCCCAATTACATGAAGACAAATGTTTAAAGGGCCTATATTATGCAAAATTGACTCTTGTCATTTTTAAAACATGTTATAATGTTACCTTATTTAAAATATACCTGGAGTTTTGTTTGTTTTGTTTTGTTTGTGTGTTTTGTTTTGTTTTGTTTTGTTTCGTCCACATGTTTGAGTAATCCTTTATTATTCTGTCTACATTTTCAAAGCTCAAAATGCTATGTTCCACCTTGTGATGTCATTAAGTGGTAGTTTTCAAATTAACAGCTACTTCTTTCCTTTAGTTCAGTAGAGAGGGCTAAAATTGAAAATAAAATATTCTAATAAATCTGTGAATGAAAGAAAACAAAACTCCAAGTATGTTTGTGATGAGGCTATAACATTTTAACAATAGCGTAATATGCCCTGTTTATTGTACTTGTTCATTTAGATAAAAAGCTTACACAGTTTATCACTAACAGTATCACCACCACCACGGAACAGTGAAGTAACATTTGTGTTTTAGAAAGCACAGTAAATGCAGTGTCTAAACTGGATTGATCCTCCCTCTGTACTCATAATAATGTGTAAAATCCATTGTTGTAGCCCTTTCACTTGCTACAATAATTACTAGTGTGTGACTCCATAGAAGGTTAGTGGGGGCATTCACGTGTCAATCACTGACACAAAAGAGAGTGATGATGATGAAGAGCGCAGTGGCTGTTATGATGCAGAATATGTGAACTCACGCTGAACCTTATGTTTTCCTCTGGATGTGGTAAAAGCGATGGCTGTTTGAGGTACATTAGGGCACAGGCTGTATACAGACGATCGTTCTTAATGTTTGAACTTCGGGTGCTATAGCTCTCCTGTTCCTCATTCACTTCCATTTTGTTTCCACATATATTTCTGCAAATAACTTTAGCTCGTACCACATGAGTCAAAATCTATTAAAGGCCCAGTATTGCACAAAATTAACTCTTGTGAGCTTTAAGCCATGTTATATTGTTCTTGCCTCATCAAAAACATCACTAGAGTTGTGTTTAGTTTCAGTCACACAATGTTTGAGTAATCCTACATTATTAGTCTGTCTACACCTCCAACGTTCAAAATGCTCTGTTCCACCTTGTGATGTCATCTAGTGGTAGTTTTCAAGCAAACCGCTTCCTTTTATCTTTAGTTCAGTAGAGATTGGCAATTCCAGGGCTAAAATCATCCAGATGATTCTAGTAAAGGTGTATGAAGTTTAAAAATAGAAGTGGAGCACATTCTGTATTACCTCAGGATACCATCACAAGCTGGAACCGTGTGTTTTCTGTTTGAGAGAAGAACATTTCCTAAATATGCAGGTTTGTGTGTTTAACATGTGTGAATGAAAAGAAACACAATTCCGGGTATGTTTTGGTAAGGAAGCAATATTATAACACAACAGATAACAGATAAAGATATGGGCCCTTTAAATTGTCAGAAGAATATCTACCAAAAATAACTCGATTCCTGAGTGAAATGTAAGTAAATGAACCAAAACTGAATAGATTTTAAAGTGAAAATGTCTACGCTGCCTCAGCTCAGTCAGATGAGCTGCTTCTCTGTTGCGAGTGAAAATAGAACCACATTTGAAAGGCGTGTCACCATTAATATTTATGAGGAGCCATTAAAAAGCACATTTTTTTGTCAACATTTTGATATTGCTTGTTGTCATCGTGTACTATAGATAGATACATGGTTATTTATTGAAAACATGTTGTAAATAGTAAAAACAGACAGAAACTCAAAAACAATAAGAGACCCTGTCCACTCAAGAGATAACTGTTATTGTTCTGTATTCTATTGTAAAGAAATATAGCAATGTAGCATCTGAATAGTTGTCAACAATAAAGTCACCACATATTTTTAATTATGCAAAAGGCACACATATTTTTACATTAAAGCCATAGTATGTACCCTTTTATCTAAAACTAGACAAAATAAAGCATTTTGGTTGTGTCTATTGCACTGAATTAAAAATATATATTTGGCCTGTCCCTTTGGATATAATATTCCATTGCATGGCTCAACTATCTCCATGGAAAATTGTGTAAGGTTTTAACTTTCTATTTCCATGGAATTATGCAGATGCCGTGCCACCTCCAGAAAGTTCCATACTGTACCTTTTAAGTTGCTTAAATTAATTGGAAGTGAGTTAACTCAAAAGGACATAACAACAGTCTCAGTCTCCATGCAATGCAGAACAAGCCAGTGCTGTATGTTCTACACAAAGTCACTGTATCTCCAACATAACATGAAGCATGGATGTTCCCCTTAGAAACATTTAAAAGAATTAAAATAATTTGCCAATAATTCATTTACAGTGGCAGTCATTACATGCTCTCAATATCTTATAATTGTGAGAATTTTTGGAGTAAACTAAATATTTAAACTACATGCAAAGAGCAAAATCACCAGTTTCCTTTTGATCTTGGTTCCTCTGATCACCCACATAGGATTTTGCTGTTTGCATGTCATTTAAATAAGCTTAAAGCTCTAAAAATTACCCAGTTTTGGTGTGCATGAAGCTACAGCCATTGATACTAAGCTGATTGAAAAAAGGTCACTCAGAGAAGCTTGGGGTAGAGCTGATGCTCCTCCATGTCTCCTACACTGTCTTAATTGTATAATTAACATAAAAGTAAATTAACTTTATGCTTTAACTGACCTGTTCATTCATTGTTGTTGTTTGTTTTTCTTTTTGAAAATTTGTTGATATAAAGAAACAAAATAATAAACTGACAGCAAACTTGAAATAAACTTGACAAAGAAAATATACTTTGTCTTATTCAGCTCTGGTCATTACAGTCAGGTTAGAGTTATGTGCACAATGGTTTTTCAAAGCTAGTTTATATTCTCATTCCCTCTCCACTCCCACACGGGTCTCCATTGTTTTGCTGTCTGTCTCTCTAACTCTCTGTGTCATCCTCTCCACCCTTCCTACCTTTGCCCCAGTGGTTTGCTTTGATGCCAAAATCAACTTTGACGACAACGCAGAGTTCCGTCAGAAGGCGGTGTTCGCCATGGACGACATGAGTGAGAGCGACCCCACTGAGATGCACGCCGCAAAGTGGGACCTCAAGTATATCGGGCTTGATGGAAACATCGCCTGTTTTGGTAAGCTTGAAATTGCTTGAAGATAATCTGTGTGGATGTATTTATAAGAGAGCATACAGGTGCTTTATCACATCTGCTGTTGAGTATTTTTTTGTACCAGTTGTCAGTCATCTGCAGTAAATCTATCAGACTTTTTAATTTAATGTTTTTGAGGGGTTTTTTTTGTCTTTATGTTCATTACTATTTAAATAGTAGATTGTAGATTCTCACACAATCAGATCAGATCAAAAATCTGAATGAACACAATAGTGAATGTAGTAAACAAAAAGCGTGCAAATAATGTGTTTTATATTTTAGATCCTTTGCTTTGATCAGTACTTTGCATACGCATTTTCCTAATGGACCCTGACAAGGCACTGTGAAGTAAAAAATATTTCAGGTGACTTCATCATGAAGCTCATTGAGACAAGGCCAAGGTTTTGCTCTCATGTCAACAAAACAAAGGATGGCAAATTAGAGGAATATGAATCTATTATGATTTTGTTTTTTTTTTTTACTTTACACAATCCTATGCATCTTGCTTCATATATCTTCATAATGCATGTACACCATATAAAGTAGTAAATGTGAAGGGAAAAAAAAAACATGGGTATTTTCATGTAAGAAAGACAACTCAATCTTAAACCTTCCACCATAAAGTTCTATCTATAGCTATATATATTTAAATTGGACAGATGTCATTGCAAAAATCTAGCTGCCAGAACCCATATAAACCCTCAGAGTAATAGTGACTCTTGAAAATAATTGCTATATTATACCATAACTATATTTTTATAATGTGTTACTTAACAATCCTCTGAGGCGCTTTAAGTTAAGTGTATGGTTAAAACTTAGTAGACACAAAGGCAACCCGGGCTCTCTTCCAGTCCACACTGCACGTCTCTTTTGGAGGGCTCCAGACGGATTTCTCCCGTAACCAATGTGTTCTAATTAGCTATAATCCGCCCGGAAAGTCTCCAGTGTGCCGGATTGTTAGCATTCTCATTAAAGGGCCCCTCTCTTGTCATAAATCAAAGCTTTTACACTGTATTGCAACACTAACAGGTGCTCTCGCTCCTTACTCCATGCTCTTATAAACATACTAGATGCCTGTTACCCCCGACCACATTTGACACTTTCGTACTTCCCAAGTCGCTCTTAAAGTAACCCCAGCTTTTAAGCCTCTGTCGTTTCCTTGAGAGGTTCATGCACTAGCAAAATGGCAGCTTTTAGAGCAAATTTCCGAGAGTCGAGAGCTTTTCCAGGACACGCGTTCATTCGGTTTAAACTAAATGAGCGAAGCTTTTTTTTGTGTGTGTGAGATTGGCGTGTACACATCTCAGCGGGAGAGACGGTCTGGAACTTGGCTAAATGATGACATAGCCAGCAAAAAGACGCTACCAAACCATTTTAATCAACGCACATTCTGTGAAGTTGTGATTTGAAGTCTTAATCAGATTTTCTCCGTGTTGCCAGACCTGAAATGCTCAATGTTTTTCATGAAAATATTTTCTATTGATGCGTGTACAAATTCACCAGAGAGAGCAGAGGCAAATGAGGTACAAGAGACATGGGGGCATGCTATTTAGTCTTTCCTTCACTTTTTTAATGTTTTCTTTATTTTGTTCAGTGGTTTTGGTTGTCGCAATAACTTGCGTAAGTTGTCAAAATGTTTTAGACTTGATTTAATAAATGCATTTTTGGTTTTGATAATACACAAATCTCCTTGCAAAACACTTGACATAATCTGATTTGCAATAGTTGTATTACTGTTACATAATGAGAGATGGTACATTACATCAGGTCTACATATAGCTAATTTTCTCCCAAACTGGAGATATATGTTTTCATTTTATTCGTATACATTGATTCTTCTTAAATGTGCATTGCGTAACTTTTCTGGTGGAGGGTCAGTCAAATGCTTTTCTCCATGGAGAGGTTATTGCTTTATCAGAAATGTTTCACAGTGTGGCTTTGAACCTTTCTGTTATCATGGAGACAAAATCAGGCCAAGTTACTGGTCCGATCTCTGGAGAGGCAACCCCACTCAGAGTCAGAATACCTATTTTTCTAGGTATTTTTGTAGCTTAACCACTTGTAATTCAATAATTATAAGGTAGAGCTGTTAAATGTCATACTGTGGAACATTCGAAGCAAAGTAATGACTTAACTACAGAAACAAGAAGATGACCACAACTGACAAATTATATAATACACCTTTAATGTTAATAATAATATTCAAAATATATTTAAAGTTATTTAAGTCTCAGGTTTGAGTTTCATTATTTGAACCCATAGGTAAATTTGTTTAGTTGATTGAGATTCCCACAATACACATTCACATATTGACATACATACATACATTAAAATAGAAAAATAAAAAATTAGGTTAGTGCTTTATTACAACAATCTGTTTTAGATTTAAAAAGCTTTGATATTTTTACAGCAATTCATTCATTCATATACTTTTTATTTTCTTGCAGTGAATGGAGCAGGATTAGCCATGGCGACTTGTGACATCATTGACCTACACGGAGGAAAACCCGCCAACTTCCTGGACTTGGGCGGAGGAGTCAAAGAGAGACAGGTCTATGAGGCTTTCAAACTTCTCACAGCAGATCCAAAGGTATGACAGTGTTACAATTGCAGCTTTTGATCAGTGCACGGTTCGGCTCTGAAACTATGGTTGGTATTGCAGTCATGTATCTTGTCATAAAGCGCTGTCTCTGCCTAACGCTCAGTGAGGGACACAACAGTACTCATTAGACTCAGGGACTCTGGCATATGTCCACGTCTGTCTCAAAAACACACTCGGAAGCAGGCCGATTATGCGCCATCATTTTCTGTCTCACTGCCATGATGAATTACCCCTCTGTACTGCGCAATAAACACTGCCTTACCGGACTCATTATTACACGTGTGGTGACAGACGTGTTCACATGCATATTAATGAGAGGGGATAATAATAAGAGCATATACAGACCTAAATGAAAGCCTTCCCACCAAAGACTCTGGTCTGTGACTGGCAGCAGCTCCCGGTGTTTTACAAGTCATTTGGCTCTGTGCACAGAAAGCTAATAAGTCCAAACTAAACAAAGCAAGCCTTGTGACGATGGGGCTGGGACGATGTTGTGTCTCTGCTGCGTCGCATCCAGCTCCATCAGACCCCCTTTGGATGTTTGGAATGTCGTTTTCCCTTCAGGCTGCAATTATTTGTAAAATGATTGCATTGTGGAGTTTCAGCGTGATTGCAGCAGTTGGGGCTAACATCAAAGTTCAAAGACTTTGTTACAGGATCCCAGATTCCCATGTCAGCTGCTGTAATGGTGCTGTCTGGAGTTTGCGTGTCTTACCATGAGGGTTTTCTCCAAGTTACTACATGACTATGCACTTGTATAGATCAGTGAAACTTTAGTGTGTATAGCTTAAACTGACTGCTAGGTAACAATCACAAAATGTGTTAAATTCAGCTATTTATATGGTGTCAATAACGTATTTTTGGATTTCAGCGTTTTCATGTAGCCAATATTTTGAGGAATATTCTCCATTCTGAAGATACTGTATTTAGTTTATAATTGTTAACAGCTACATTAGTATCAACAATATTTTTCCATTATTCAGAAACTTATGTATATCTGCTTGAAGATTATATTTGGCTGCCTATGAATACATGTGTTCTGAGCCTGTACAGTAAACACAGTATGTGTTATTAGCAAACATATTTCAATTAATTTTAAAAGGGTAGTGTTATTTGTATGTATGACAGTACAAATTAATGTAATGCTTGCATCTTTGTTGAAAGCAGTAGAACATGAACAAATGTCTGCAAATGTCTGTTTCTGTATAGTTTAGCACACTTGTTCTGCTACCTTACAGTAACTGTAAATCAAGGGCAAACTTGACTATTCTTCACTATTATGTGCTTGTCTGCCAAGAACATTTTGATCACATCCTGCTACTTTGCTGTAAAAAGGCTCCTGCCAGCTTCTGTAGCTTACCACATGCAGACTTTGTTTTAGGCCTATGCAAAGATCTACACTAATATGACAATTATTGATATATTTAGATGTATTTTCCTTCCTGACTCAAACGGTTTTATCCCAAGTCAATACTCCTAGCTGAGCTTTTCATTACCCATTTTCAGTAAGAGCCCGGAAATGGCAACATTTTGCAACAGTTTGTGCCCCATGTTGTTTCACACATTTATAGATGAATAGTAAAAACTCTGGCACACTGGCACAGCAGGTGATGCATTGCTGCGCTCAGATTTCCACTGTGTGTAGAGTCTATTTAGTCCCGCGTGATACGGACTGACTGGACTGAAAAATGAGAATAAATATGGCAAATAAAAAAGAAATGTGATCAATATGAGAGAAAGAAAGTACAAAGATGTCGCTTTAAACTTGAAAGGGGCGCCATCTACTTTTATTGAACTGTTTTTCACAAGCAACGTCAGGAGGCAAAGTCTGTATTCACTCCAGCTTTCAGAATCCCTGCATGGACACTAGTCTCCTCATTGGCCCTCCTCCCGTTCCTCCTCCTCTTCGTCTCAGCCTTGGTTAGATTCCCTCGATCCAGATGGGTTAGAAAGCCCTCTGCCTGTTCATGCAGCTATGTATGGAAATGGAGACAGCCAGCTCCTCCCTAACCAGGGAAAAAAGAAGAATAGGATTGACATTAAACTGGGTTGGAAGCATATTAGCATTTCAACCAAGGGAGCTGAGAAACCTGCTCTGATCTGTGAAGGGAATTTTAATCATTTCACAATAAGAAGCGAGAAGGCGCAGGCTGATTTGCATTTGGCTTTTTTCCACGCACAAATTACCACCACTAAAGTTAAAAAAATGTGCAAAAATTGAAATTATAATCGTGCCATATGCTCCGAGAAGGCAACAAGGCGAACAATTATTGATTCTGCACGTCAATAAGTTGTCACAGAAGTGCTTTTTTCTTTTTTTTTTCCCTTTTGGATTGTAGAAAGTCACGGTCTTCAAATGTGAAACTCTCCATGGAGGTTTTGCTCTCTTCTGCTTTGCTTGCTTCGCACATCATTATATATTTTTTTACTTTGGGTAAATGAAAAGTGTGCCCATTCCGGTTGCCGTTGTAATGCGTCTCTCACCACATGCCATTAAGGAAGCTTATTTCCTCCCTTTGCCGTGCTGGAAGAAATAAGTACAATATGGGCTGGAGGGAGAGCTGGTAATGTTCACCTGCATACATGAATACCAGGTTTTCATTGGGGACCTTGCGATGATTTATGCGCCCGCTGCGTCCAATGCGGCGGGTAATATCCAGCCCTAATGACGTCATACATTTGGTTTAAAACAGGTATGAGTGTGGTTCTGTATTCCGAAGTCATTTTTTATGCTTTTGTTTGCCTCTCTTCCTTCCATCTCGGAGCTTTTGAAGTCAGCGGAGAATTGTAGCCAGAGTGGCGCAAGTGAAGTGCTGTCACAGAATAGGACAGCGAGCCCGAGATGACAAAGCTTCCTTTTTTCTGTTTGTGTTCTATATTGGCGTTCATTATCTTATATTCTGAGGGAGAAATGAAGAGAGCGCAGATGAGAAAAGCTCGCTGTCTGAGTACCACAATACAGGAAGTGGAAATGATTGGAAGAAAGATGAATCATGAGTCACTGTGTATTGTGCACCGAGCTCAACCGGGTCCAAAAGCATTCAGCGTTGTTTGAATTTTGCCCCTGGCTTCTTAAAGTGAAGACATATTTATTTTCCATGGTAAAATAAATAGCCACGCTTTCTTAATATCCACGTATAGAACAGTTTGTTGACAGACTGCCTGAATTTATTGAGGTTTACCCCCATAGGCACCTGTAGCCACAGCGCTGGAGCAGGCAGCAAAACCGACAGCCAAATAACCTTATTATTGCTTGGTGCCGGGGCCATAAAGCGAGTGGCAGATGGATGCTTGGTCCAACCTTCATCCATTTTGTTCTCAGGGCTTAGGGCCTTTCCTGTAATTTTTATAAGGCACAACATGAGGACTTTTTATTCAATGTGATATATTGCCCTTTGTGAATAATTACTAGTGAAGCCCAAGATGTGCCAATGTTCGAATGTATAAAATATAAGGTGCATTGATGTCTTTCCAGGATTGCATTGTGGGCTACTTCAAGTTAGAGTTGTCACAGTAGCATTTCAAACTTGATACTTGATATCAAACTTTGATAAGGAAAAAGAATGTGATGCTTTATAGTATAGAGCACCAATTGTAGTATCACAAAAACATTTTTATACAGTACAATATAACTTTCAACATAAAATGATGGCAGAGAAACTACAATTGTTCTGTCCTAGACTATTGATCAATTTCAGAACTGCTTTCAGAACTGTAGTAGCTCCACTGGTGGAATGTGCACGTAATAAAGTACTGTATGCATGTAAAAAATGTAGGTATCTGTACTTAAGTAAATTTAAATTGGCTTTTTACTACGCTATATTTGAGATAAGGTATTGGTACTTTCTACTCCACTACATTTTTGAACAG
Source organism: Scartelaos histophorus (assembly GCA_000787155.1). Lineage (NCBI taxonomy): Eukaryota > Metazoa > Chordata > Actinopteri > Gobiiformes > Gobiidae > Scartelaos > Scartelaos histophorus. Next base: position 44,096 of record KN511770.1, read on the forward strand.
GACTGAAAAGTAAAAGTATTTTTTTTATTATTATTTGAGACCTGCTGAAAAGTATTATAATACTTTAACCTAAGTCGATTTTTTCATGTTGTAATTTTACTTGAGGTGGTTTTGTTGTTGTTGTTGTTGTTATTTTTGCTCCAGTATCTGTACCTTTACTTAAATAACTATTTGGGTACTTCTTCCACTATTGAGGAGGTCTAAAACAATTCAGAAATAGTACAGTTATTCAGTAGATACCTGCTCGATGAGTTTCCACTTTTTCCAAGTTTTAGAATCCATTAGTGTCTGGGATTAAATATTTATTCAAAGCTAATCATTTCCAGATTTAAAGTGAGGCAGTTTTACATAGTTGTAATAGTAATGTGATTAAAGAAAACTACTTGGCATGTTTGTTTTTTGACTGACTTAACATGGGAAGAATCATGTCCCATTCCTTCTGCACAGCTTGGGACCATGACTCATGCCACCGTCTTCACTTTACTCACAAATATTCTTTGATCTTGCTCCCAGCTGAGGAAATTGCCAAAGTTTACATCCAACCCACACTTACATTTTATTTCAGCTCAAGCATTTATTTAGACAGATTCCTCTTGTGATGTCTTCCCCCGTGTGTGATGCGACAAAAATAGTGAAAAAGTTTAACTCAGAGATGAATAACTATATGCTCACCTCAGAAAGGAACTGTATGTAGAGTTCTTACAGTAAAAAAGATGTACACTGAGGACACATTCAAGTTTTTCTCAGTCTTTGTGAACAGGCCACATTAAAGTGAGGAATCTTCTATATTCACTCACTCAATCTCAATGGGATAAAACCAAGTAACAAAAAGTATTGCCAAACCGGGAATGAAATGCTAACATTTTTAGCTAATATAATATAATCCAACCAATCATATGCACTTTAGTGATTGACCGTAGGTGCTGGGGCTTAGGTAGCGAGGAGTCCTTTTAGGTTTAAAACAACTGGATTTTAACATTAACATTGAACCAGACAACCTCAAATTCTGCTGTCTGATTGGATAATTGTCTTGAGAACCCAAAACCCAAATTATAACTTGACGAAAATGTCACATGATCTATCTGGGGTCACAGTTAGGTAGTGTTGATAGATTTAAAAATACAAATATTACATAAGGTTCAATTTAAAAGTTGAAATTTTGCTCAAATGCATTTTAACGTATGGTTTGGATTTTAAAGAAGAACATGTGTGATCTCTTGGAATACTGCAACTCCCTTGTCTCTCTGTGCAATGATTAATGTGCTGCTTGCCTTGTGAAGACACTTGCGGTGTTGGTTTGTATGAAATGATTATGCTCGTCCCAAAGAGCGCCTTTCACCACCCTACAGCCAAATTATAGACTCTTCTCTTTTCAGCTCAGTGAATGTCAACACTTTTAATCACCTGTGCCCCACATCACCCTGTTTGTGGCATTGTTTTCTCAATCGTGTTATCTTTTGGTGTTCTGCATCAAAAAAATAAATAGCTTAAGATCATCGAAACTCCCTGTTCTATTCAGTTCCCCAAAATGTTCAGATGGGTACGTAACAATTTCGAACTGTTTGACTCTTGGCTCTTGACTGTGGTTAGGATATGAGGTAGGTGAAAACAGGAATTTTCAGAGCCCTTAAATGCAGGACTATACAGAATTACTCAAACATGCATACACTGATTGAAATACAACTTTGACTTCACTCTTGATGAGGGTACACCATTATAACATTGTCAAAAGCTCATAAAAGTCAAGTTTACATAATAATATTCACTCTTAATGGTTGTGTTCTCAAAATGATTTCACACCAAAAGTCCACAACTGAACCTACTCCTGGAGGATAACTTATGGTATGAGACAAAAAACTGTATGTTTCAGTTGCCCAAAATATCCAGCAAAGGTTGTTTTTTCTGTAGAGTTAGCGTTGACTCAGTTTAATTATTTACTTTTTTAATTTCTGATACTGTAATTCATTTGTTTTTGTTTGTTTTCATCTGTTGATCAAATAATATTTCGAAATAAGCAATGGGCGATGCTTTTAACAATTACTTAATTAAAATTACTCTGCAGTTACTCACAGGCTGAGGCTATTGTATCTCACATGTGTGAAAGGGAATCAAGTAAACCCGATGAGTTTGCAGGTTGTAAAGATGCATAGAGGTTAGCGCCCTCTCAACAGTACAGAGTGAGGGTGACTGGTGAAGACGATTGGACAAGGTGATATACAACAGTGGTGATCTGGTATGTTCTATGTATAGATAGTAACCTAAATAAAAGATGGATTCAGTACAGCAAGTTTTTATTATGTTTTTATTTTCATAATTTGTACAAGAGAATTTTGTAAGAAATCCTGGATACTGTAGTTGGTGTTGCCAGGTTGTCTGAAGTATCAAAAATCAGATGCTAATCAACACTAATATGGAAACTATATACTCATGTGAGCAGGTATTGATACTAAGAACAAAAGTCACATTCAGCTGAAAGAAATTAACCTTTTCTGAATAGCTAAAATTATCTTGAGCTGTATCAGTATAAGTATAAAACCACATTTTAAAAAGCATCACAATTAATTGTTGAAATGCACATTTCTGTCTAGAGACAGACTTTTCTGAATTATCTTTGTGGCATCAGAATCTGATCTGATCTGAATCAGTACTGAGTCTGTTCCTTAGTATTGAAACTGAGTTAGCTAAAATTAATTTCAGTATTGTGACACTTGTTGCCAGGCAAGAAAATGTGAAATAGGGAGAGATTAGGAAAGATCAAAAAGCAGACAATGTTGTCCAATGGACCTAGATGATTCACTGTGGCACCATGGAGAAGAATTTTACTGGGTCAGTGCTTCTTGGGCCTTTATATCTTCACTCACCATTGTTAGATATTTTAGCACCTATGGCTCTATTTTACTCTCACAAATAACCTTCTCAGACATCTTCATAGTGTAGCCTCAGTCAACCAAGCCCCCTTATGATCCTTTCTTACCCCTTCTTTCTTCCTGTATCTTTTCATGTGGCTAAATCCTGTTAAAGTGGATGTGAGAAGCTCTTTTCGTTTCATGGGCAGCAGTAGTCTGGGCCTCACTGTTCTGTTCCCCCTGAGGTAGTGTCTGAGCCGTGTCTAATGTGCTTCTACATGTGTGTGAGAGCCCAAAGCTTGCGCCTGCGGTCGGCTCCAGGTGAACACAAGAAAGGCTCACGTCATCTTATAACTTCAGTGCTTCATTCTACACCTGCGTATCGAGACATCTCTGTGAATGTGTGTGTATCATTGACTCACTCTATTCGCAGTGGTAAGATACTTCTGTAGTCAAAGCTGCCCTAAACTGAGGAAAGCCAGGAAAGGGAAATGCCTTCAGCGCCTCCAGGGTCTGTGAGAATGACAACATAAGATTAATTTATAATGGTAATGTTTACATGATGTTTTTAATTTGGATTTAAAATATTCTGAATTAAATAGATCAGATTTAAATTATTCATTTTAGTTGGAAAATAATTCAGAAAACACCTTAAATTGGCTTTATTTAATTCCGTTCAATGTCTGAGGCTTGGGAAGACGTATTTCCATCTACTGGAAGAAAACACACAATCAGCTGGCTACCTGCTTCTACCGCTGTTCTTTGCTGTTATGTGCTTTAGCTTTGTTGAAAGCTAAGAAAGCTAGCTTTGCTCTAGCTTTCCTGCTTCAACTGTTTCCATCTGTTTTTGAGAAGGTTCATGTTTTCTACCATCCACTTTAAAAAAAAAACTGTTTCGGTTCGAGACCAAAGTTTGCTCCGGGCTTCCTTCTTGCAGTGCATCATCGCGTCCTCGCGTCAGAAGGGCAACAAAACGAGTGTACGACTAGAATAAATCCAGAATAAACCCACTTAATTCAGAACTGAGTTGTAATTTCAAATAAGTTGAATTCTGAATAAACATTAGGAATTAAGTGTTTACATGGTCTTTTTAAAGCGGAATAAATTTTTATCCAGAATTAAAACATTTTTTATTGCATATAAAGCTCTCATGTAAACGAGGCAAGTGATTAAACGATGCAGTTCATACTTTTCTTAAGAATTGTAACTTTATCCAAGCCAAATGTGAACTCAGACTGTATGTTTTCCATTCTATGCTGGCCCTGACCCCACAGTCACTCAGATGAATGAAGTGACAATGACAATGAATTTAACGCGTGTGTGAAGCTTTTTGGAGGTGGCACATCACTTGCTTGGATCCATGGAAATAGAATGTTAAAATCATACTTCGGAAAATTGTCAATGGAGATAAATATTTTTTATTCCATACTGTAGAAGATGTAGTCAAAGGAACTTGCTTTCTATGGAAGCAAAAGACCCTCTCCGAGACCAAATAAGAATCAGGTCTGTGGAGATGCAAGACCATTCACAGTAAGAATGCCTTTTTTTTCAGTGCAACACAACCCAATTGAAAAAAGGGTATATTCCAAGTTACTGTTATACTGTGGCTTTAATTTGATCAATTTGGTTCATGTGATGTGTAAGCTGTCTCCACTAATCACCATTTATAAAGCTGTGGAGTCCATTTTGATTGCAGTTCGACTATGAAAAGAAAAGAGAGGGGGAAAAAAACAAAAAAAAAAAGAAATCCCATTTATTTTAGGCCACGACATTACTGCTTTTCCATCGGGACCCGGCAACTCTTAATCACAAGAGCAACCCGCAAAGCGAAAAACCCAATTGTGTGTTATTTCAGCGGGACACAAAACCACCTCGTCGCCTGAAGCTGAGAACCTGTGGGAGATGGCGGTCCCCTGTGTTATAAGCACAAGCAACGCAAAGCCACAGAGACCAGGAGAGAGAGGAGAAAGCAAGCTGGGGCTGTAATAGACTTTTATTCCCAGAGCTCTAAATATTACCCATGAACAAAACAGAGGCCCTCTTGTGAAGGGTCAAGTACTCTGTCCAGCCAATGGAGTCATCACATTTGCCTGACTGTACCTTCAAAAAACGTGTTACAAAATAGGAAAATTGCGCTTTTGTGAGTAAGTCACATATATAAGGTAGTCCACATTAAAGCCACTGTGACTCATGTAACTCTGTATCTTCAGTGCAGGTCATTGGATTGCTTTGGCTGTAGCTCATATAATGGTTTTCTGAAGATTTGCTTACAGTGCTTTTAGCGATAGGTCTGTTTTTGGTCTGCACTCCATGGGGACCCCTTAGCTCTATAATACACTTCAAATCTATGCAGCCGTGTGGGAAACTTATATACTGAACTCAGCATTGACCCCACGTTAGAAATGTATTCAGCGTGAGCCTGATGAAATCTATTTGTTGTTTGTGCATTTGATTGTGTACCACTCTCAAGGCTGCGCATTCAAAGCCAGTGAGATGCAGGGTGATGGCTGTAAAGCTCTAAAGTGCTGTGCGTTGATTGTAGGGTGATCAGTGGAGCAAAGCCGGGTGACCTTCTAATCCCTGAACTCAGAAGTCTGTTACCATGACTTCCAAAGGACAGTAATAGTTTTGCTGTAAACTAGCATAATTACAAAAACAATATTTAATCATATATTATTAAGCGGTTGAGAAGATGTACTTTGACAACCATTGACATGAGAAAAACATCTGTCATGTGGTTTGCCTCTGTCCAGTGGTACACCTGTGTTGCCTCATTGTTGTAAATACTGCTACAAAAGTACTATACAAAGATCAATCAATCAATCAATAATCAGAAGGTACAGTGCATATAACTAAATGCACATTTCAACACAGTAGTAGTCTTTTTTCTATTGTGCCTGTAAAGCTTTATTATCCAAAAAAAAAGATAAAATCCAATAAAAGTTTGGTCTACTAAGACTATGAACCACTAAATCGACTAAACAACTAAAGGACTACAACCCACCAACACAGAATAGGAACATTCTTTAATCTTACAAAATGTACATCCTACATCATTTTTTTTTACTTATATATGCATATATTTGGTTATAAAGATGAATGCATTTACCAACATTTTTATATTCCATAGTGTTTCATCATCTTTGCTGAGAGAAGCAAAGACTAGTGTTGATCAGGGACTCGGCATACCACTTGCCATGCGTCTCGTGAAGGTTAATTTGAGGAAGTGATAGAATTGTCCTGAGGTGTCCAGTTGTGCTTGTCAGATTGATTTGCCCTTCAGGAAACTAATGCTTGTGTGTCTCCTACTGCGTCTGATCGCTTTTGGACACTCAGCATGCCTTTAAAGACCCATGTCATTTTCCATCTGTAGGCAACACTATTACTTAACCATCATCTATGCATAACGACTATAGATTCTTAACATATGCTCCTCACCCCAGCACCTTGCCACTGCGCCAATTTGTCCCCCGCTGACTCTTAACACGTATCGAGGGAGACGATTCCCATGGGGCCATCTGATTGAGCTTGCTCCTGTCTGCCGTTCTTCATCTGCTGGAAATCAATAGAGGATCCGGGATTGGAGCTTGGGCTAATTGAGCTCTGTTCTCTCCGTTCTCTTATTGCTGCCAGGAGCGCTTTGTCATCGCCGCACCTGGTTCACACCATGGGGCCGTGGGGGAGAAGCCGGCGCTCAGATAGGGCCCTCGGAAGCCACAGGGAGGGGAGCTGTGCGTGTGATTGAGCGACCTTGTGAAGTCGGGCTGGGGAAAGATGGGAGAAGCAGCCAGGAGCTTGTTTTTTTTCTCTTTTTTTCTCTCTTGCTCTTTCTCGGCTTTCAAAGGAGTTTCTTCATTCTTTAGCCGTTTTGCACCTGGTGATGGGCCACATGTGCAAGTTATAACATAGAGCAGGGAATGTACACATTTTGGTCCTCACAATTTCAGATGAAACTTCTATACATCCTGGTATTCCAATAAAATATTTTTAATGTATTTTTTATTTTTTTTTGGCAGATATTTGATATTTATGTTGCTGTTTTGGCTGATAACCATTTTAGCTCATCTAAGTCCAAGTATAACCCAATAACCCAAGGCAAATGTCTTATCCTGAAACAAAATTCTATTCTATCTCTACTTTTAATCATAATTTGCAAATGAGCTTTTTTGCATTTGAACATTTTATCACTTTCTTACCAACTAGAACATATCTTTTTAGTTTATGATGCTTCCCAGGGAGGGAAACGGCGTAAACCTCCTCCAGACTCCAGAGCAGCCTTCAGTTTTCCATGCTGCTGTCATGCGGCTGTCTTGCCAATGTTTCACTTCATAACAAAGTGTTTGAAAGTTGGCACCCACATCCAAACTGTTCATCATGGCATCACATAGAAAAGTACAGCAGACTTATCCAAGTCGTTTTGACATTTTATAACTCAATTCGGGGTTGAGATACTTGTTCTCTATGAACATTGATATTCGGTTATTGTAACCCTGGAACTCAAAAGAGGTTCTAGTTCTTGGGTTCCATTTCTGGAGCTTCTTACAATCTTAAGTCTGCATGTCTTCAGTGAGTGTGTGTGACTCCACTCCAAAGATATGTGTGTGGTACATGACTTGAATTTAAATGCAATAGAATGCATGCAAGAGGAGTAGCGGTCAATGTGTCCTTAAAGGTGATTTTTACTTTATTCTTGCGAGTTTGTACTTGTACTGTACATGCCTGGAAAGTCATGCTTGTGAATACTATCTATTTGCCAATGTGTTTGTGAGTGCAAGGAAAAAGTTGGATGAATTTAAATATCTACTTACTACCTTTACAGTTTGAAAATTGGTAATGTAGCTTCAAGTGTTAGCCCTGCAACCAGCTGTTCTTTGCATATTCTAGAGTGTCCTTTGACTTGTCCTTACATCAAACTCTGCTTAACTGTAAAATGGATGGAGATAAATAAAATATGCTAGTAACTTATAATTCACCTGACATTTCATCTTATAGAATACCCTATCAGCAGCGGGCACATGGCACAGTATCCAATATCTATAAATAATGTATGTTCCAGATTTGTGTTTTGAAGTGCATATGAGGATTTGACGACCTCATCCTGGTCTCTTATGCCTATCTGCTTGTATTTGCCAACGCACAGCAAACAAGGAAACAATATAAACACCCGATTTGCAGCTTGGTTAACCATTCTGCGCCCGTGGTCATGAATCCTGTGCCTAGCGAGCGAAAAATGTGCCGCGTTCACATTGCATGCATGGTTTCAACATCGTCATGGATGGTGAACTCTACATAATGCCTTTGCTTATATGTGGTACATTTGGCCCCCAGCTAGTGTTGTCACCACACATTTTTTTTCCCCCCACTATTTTCTAATTTCAGTTTCTGTCCATGTAAACCATCTGCCATTGCCATGCCTTTTGCCACCAATTAGAATGTTTTTTTACACATCCATCTGTCCATGCAAGAGACATGAGGAAAGCTCGACCATCACAGACCAACATGTCCAGCTCTGGGACTGTCCACCCGCACCCTACCCCCCTCTCCATTTCTCCCCATCTCCCCTCCAAGCGATGATCATGTCAAACTGTTGATGAGATCATTGGTGTTCTCTGAGGCGTGTATGGCAAGAACGCAGTGCCCTTTCCTGTCCTGGGAGCCTATTAATGTCAGGGATATTTATGAATTTGCTTGCGAGGGTTACCGCAGCTACACTGAAACACAGGTTAATGGCACTGAGAGGTGTGTTTGGCATTGTTGTGAATTAATTAGCGGTGTTAAAGATGTGGCCGTGCTCACTGCCAGGACGAAGATTCAAAATTGCCTTCTCGCTGTTCAGTTATATAAGCAACTCTTGAGATCAAAATATGTCAGCAACGTAATCAGGAACTGCACATTAGCATGTTAGTTGTAGTTGGCTCAGATGGTTGTTTGTCCACTGATCCGAAGGTTGGTGGTTCAAATCCTGCTCTCTATATAAACATCATTGTTTGAGTGGTAAAATCCACTGACCCACAGGTTGGCGGAGTGATTCCATTTCCCACAGATAAATGCTGTTTTTGTGTTCTTGGGCAAGACACTTAACCCATCTTGCTCCCAGTGTTTGCCTACACTGGTGTATGAATGTATGTGTGAATGGGTGAGTTGTTACTTGATGTAAAGCACTTTGAGTGCCTTCAAGGTAGAAAACACTGTGAAAGTTGTGAAAAGCACCTATAAACTCGCAGTTAATAATTAGGATGCTCAGAACGCATAAGGTAAGTGAGGAATAACTTTGGACCACTGCAAACCATTTAAAATGAGCTAGTTTTACTTTTCACATTTTTAAAGTGAAAATCAGCTGCAGTGTAAATATACTTAATGGGTGGTTGTTTCAAAAGTGGTGAATTTCTGTGCCTTTTTAGTGCCTTGCAAAACATTTCTTTTTTATAATTATTTTCATAAACAAGACAAATTATCTCTGCCAATCCTTTGAAAAACATACAAAATTATTATTGTTATTGTTATTGTTTGCGCAAAGTTGAACTTTGACCACCTGTTTTTCTTCAAGCATTGTTTCCCTCCCGTGGTTATCTGCAAAAAATATCAAAAGAACATGGAGTCTGTCTAATTGGTTTGTTTGCTGAATGCCAGTCACAACAAAGATGATTTACAGATGGCTGTCTTTAAATAGGCCTGTTTTTAATAAATAAATAAATGAATAAATAAAAAAGGATCATGTGTTACATCAAGGTCTCTGAACTAAAATGTTGGCTAAACTAATATATAACACAATAAAGCCTGTTTTAGCTGCCTCTGTGTGGATTTATGAATTAATTTCAGTGGTCGAAACTAACATGGCAATAGCATTTCTGAAGTGCAAATGGGAAGTTGACAAAGAATAATTGTGAAAACAAAACCATAAAAAATCTATCAATCAATAATTAAATCATGATACCAGTTTTCACAAGATTAGAAAAGAGAGAGAGATAGGGGCAAAAAGAATGAGGCATTTCTTTTTTTTTTTGTAATCTTTTTTTTTTTTTCACTGTCATTGTAACATTGCTTTTTTGAACTACAGCTTCTTAAGAGGTGTAGCAAACCAGCACTCCAAGCTAAGCCAAAAAAAAGATGAAAAAGATTCACATCTTGTCCCCTCCCTAATAAAACGTAACGTAGCACAATATAAAGCCTGAGATGGTTTTAGTGCTGAGGTTCCATCAGTTGAATTCAGTTAACTGTATATACTAGCTATGAGTCCACACAACCCAGTCATCCTGCAAACCCCAGCATTTACAGAGCTGAGGGAGTGCATGTAAACAGATGTTCAGTGAAGGTAACGTGTACTCTATTTTTCACCCTGCACTACTTTGTATCTTTGTTGGAGAAGAGCATTTTACTATATTTAGAGATCAGGCTCGTGTCCAGGCTTTTATCTGGCCCAACAAAGCTCTGGGCTGCACACTGCTCGCATTAACCTCATGATTGTGGTCGTACCCAGGACCCTGATGGCCTCCTCTCTTCTGCCCAAGCCCCCAAGGTTTGTATGGGGTTCACTGACAGAGCTTTTTTCACCATTTTTCCTCTCCTTTTCACTGTGCTGTAACCCTACCACTTTTGTTGCACTCCTTAAAATGTGCGGTGTGATATGGCCTGAGAATGCTTAAGTGAACGATGTCTTACAAGTGAAAGACAACTCACAAAGGCAAAATAGACCTTGGCATTTAAAATAATTGCTTATTTTCTTCAAGGTTGGTTTGGGGAAAAAAAAATAAAAAATACACACACACAATCTCCAATATATTTCAAGATTTCAGTGATCACTCTTTTTCCAGAAGCTTTTTTGATCTTGGCCTGTCACCTGTTTTAGTTTCACTTGTGGAGTTTTGTCAGTTGGCTTTCCCAGACATTTTAAAGCCATGTTATATTGTTGTCCTCTCATCAAATACATACCTGGAGTTGTATTTAGCTTAATTCACGGTTGTTTCATTAATCCATGAACCCAAAGTTGTCACTGAACCCTAAAAAATGCTCCATTCGGATTTTGCCTGAATTGTTGCAGCATAGGTAAAATCTGGAGTTCTCCTACATAGATTTTAACTAAATTAAAAGGTATTACTTGAGTTTAAGTATCTGACACATGTGAAAGGACTGTATAATAACCCACTTTATAGTCTCATTTTGAGATTTTGTTTGTTTAAATTGCACTTTTGTAGCATTTTGAAATACATACAGCATTATAATTGTTCATATTTTCAAAACAACTGTATTGTATTACTGACAATTTCATATATTGCCCATCTCTAGTGCATACCTTCATGCCATAACATTTCACATTTTACGTTGAAACCCTATCTAAACCAACCTGTCCACTCAAATGCTATTCCTGGCGTCCCACTCCTCACATCAGTCTGGTTGCTGTTACATGTTTTTTTCTTCATGAATGGCAGCCTGTTGTCACAAGTCGAGCATTGTGTTATATGATCTAGTGGAGTAGTGAATAGTCTGTCCAAACTGACATAAATGTCTGCGGCTGCCTTGTTCTATAAGCAGCTGTGATGTGGGACACAGTATCACAGAATCTCAGTCAATATCTGCCACACTGTTCATGCAATAGTGACCTTGCCCTTAAGTTGCAGATTGCTAAAAATACTAATTGCGTTTTGACAGTTGTTTTTGTCTTGTTGAAGTAAAATAATGGTGACACCAAATGGAACACTGTTTTTTCTTAATCTTTTTTTCTACCATGTTATGAGGTTGCCAAACACAGACTGTATTTTGTTTTGCTTGTTACATATTCCCCCACGTATAGGATGCAGATTCAATAAGCCCTCTATGTTAGAGGTGTGCAAAAATATTATGTTAAATTATATTAAAAAAATATTGATATAACCCGATACTATATTTGGTGATACAATATTGTTATCGTGGCCTGCTGTATCGATATAGTGCCATGAATATTTTTGGTATCTTTAGCAATTTTTGTGTTTGTGTGAGTGCACTACTATTTTGTTGCTTATTTAGTGAAATTAAACTTGTTTATGCAATGCACTTGACATATTCACTGTTTTGACAATTAAAATAGATGTCTTTCACATTAACTTTGGATGTTTTGCAAGTAGTGGTTTTACAAAGAAATATTGTTGCTAAAATGTACTTCGTTTATGAAAAAACTGCGGTATATCAGAGTATAATGTGCTATTATATAATATTGATTATTATTTGTATTGTCATATTGTAAAAATATACACTGTGAGCCGTGCATTGTGTATCGTATCCAATTGTGAGGGATCCTGTCATTCCCAGCTCTGCTCCTCATCCAATATCCATTTCTATATTGATTCTTTTTTATCAAAACATTATCTTTAATGCTCAAATATAACTATTGTTGCTACTCATAAATGTTCAAGTTTAATGTTTTCAATAAATGACACCAAAGTCACCAAAGCAAGTCTCTGGGAACAGCTAGAAACTATTTGGAACTCAATAACAATAACAAAACAACAGTTGCATTCTTGCTGCATTATCTGTGCCAAAGGAGGTCACACAAAATATTGACTTTTTTGTTATTATTTGTTAACAAGGACTATTTTGTTATTCCAATTGGTCATTTTCTTAATGAATAGCAAGGAATTTGTTCATTTGAAACAAGTTTTTGATCTACTATGAAGTTATTCCTTGTTTCCATGGCAGGTGGTCTAATCATTTTTTAAGCACTGTATAAAAGGGCACCACATACAAGTTTGTGTACAAAGAATTCAATAAAACTATAGCATATGCCATTTAAGGAACAGAATCCACAGGCAACCATTTATTTCTCAAATGAAATGTCTCACCTGTTTCATCCAAAATGCATTTCATTTGATCTTTTACATTATTGAATAGACTGAATAAGGTCTCTTACATAAAACATGCAACACAATGAAATGAAATGTTGAGTGCACTAGTATACTATGAACCATTTCTCTATAAGCGCTTGCATTTGCCCCCACACTGCTCTCTCTGTTCACACAGGTAATGAAAATATCTTACTGGTTACCATAACAACAACCTTTTGGGGATGTTCTAGTTGACATTTATTTAAAGCAGCACAAAACACAACATTTGTACCATCAATAAGCATTTAAATATATGGTACTTTACTAGTAATGTTCTTTTTTCTCAAAATTACAGAAATAGATAGTATTAAGCAAATTTTGTAGGCCTTATGGTAAATTGAGTTATTGAATGCAGCTATGCTAATTGAGCCATATGTTTGTTGTGAGCACAATTTGAGCATAATTTAACCACAGAATTAGTTGGGCGATAGCTTAAGGACTTAAAAATTGCAGGACTGAATTTTAACATGTTATGCATAAATTTGAGCAAAATAAAAAATGCATGAAATGAAGCAAAGCACAATTCCAGTAATGTTTTTGATGAGTTAACAACAATATAACATGGTTTTAAGTCAAATTTCCATTCTATGTTTACAATAATCAGCCTTAAATTACACAAACTTCGATATTTTTTTTTTTTTATTAAATGAAAAGTTAGCCAAAAATCTTTTGGCACAGACAGGCACTAGGAAATATGAGCACATTTGTTCCCAGTAGAACCTTGAGATCAGCAGACCACATGATTTTGGGTGTTCCAAGGTCCTGCCTAAAAAACTAAAGGGGCCTGGGCTTCTGCTGTAAGTGGCCTTGAATCTTTCTCTGGGTATTAGCACAGTATTAGCACAGCTCAATCTTTAAATATTTCTTAAATCATTGCTGTTGTATGCACTGGCTTTAAACACAAGTGGATTGGAACATTTGTATTATTTTGTTTTATTGTGTTTTTGTATGTTTATTTTTATAATATTGCATTTTTATTGCCTTTGTACAGAACATTGGGCAGCTGTAGTTGTTATATGTGATTTATAAATAGTTTTGACTTTTGAGTGACCTCAATAATTGTTAATCAATTTATCTGTGATCTCCATGAAATAGTATGTTGAAATGAATTTAAATGCAATACATTTTAACCAATGATGTATTTGCATTTATGATGAAGAAAAAACAACTTTTTATACCCATGGCAGTGAATTTGAGTTCCTATACAGCTGGATTAGGTGGCAGAAAATGCAGTGTGATGTGCGACGTTGACAGGATGAGTGCATCAGACATGTTGAGAGGCGAGATAGAGAGGCAGAGGGTGGGAATGCTCAGGCGTGGAGAAGCCGTGGCACATGAGGAGCGGGGGTTCTGCAGCGGGCGTGCACTGGTGATTACATTGTCCATCAGGCCACAGGACGGCCCGCATCAGCCCACACGATTGATGTTTGACAGAATAATTAGAAAACTGTCTCAGCCTGTAATCACTGGAGCTCATCTTGCCAGAGAAGACTTCCATTCCGCTCTGCACTCTCTCACACACAGAGCTAGCACACGCACACCACACGGCCAGGGAGTAGCCGAATGCTATATGGGTTGCTGTGTTGATGGAGTGTGCCTGTTTATTCTTGAGGAGCTGAAAGAGTTGATCGTGCAGTGGGAGGGTGGCACTGACCGTTTGAAAGGTCCTGCTGCCATGGTTTATGGACTGAAGGAGAATGAATTAGGTGCACTTTTACTGCAGCCACTGGCAAAAAGAATGAGGGCTGAGATTTGAGGGCCCCCCTGACCGTTTGGACACCTACAAGTTGTGCTTGTTGCACAATAACAAGTATAGTGGCAATGAATTATCTCGCGTTTCCCTTCTCTAGTAGGAGAAGCCAATATCTTTAACCCAAAGTGGGGTACACTTTTCCCAAATCTATGACCCCTGGTGGGTACACTCTGGATTGGGAGTATGACCTCAAGAGGTACGCAAGCAGCTACCATAAGGTACTTGAAACAATGTCATAATTAAACTGCGTGAATTAAAAACGTGCGTGAACTACTCTCACCTTTTTACTTTTAAAGAACAATTCAAATTTGTTTAAAAGCACTGTTTGTTTGCTATTTCCTGAGTTTGTATCAGTGTATGAGTTTGTATGAGTGACTGTGTCCGTCACTCCATCTGCCTCCTTTATTGACTGTTACCGTTGCGTTGCTGATGTTAAACAAAGCTGCTCAGAGTCACACTGACACCATAAAAGAGGAGCACAGTGGCTTAAAAATCGCATAGGAAGACACAAAGTCGGGTCATGCCTCCCCGAACTTGAGGAGAAGCAAATCGCAAAATCGGGTAAATTCTTCTCTAGGATGGCGGCCTTTAAATGGAATTTGATAGACAATTGTGTGAGTGTGAGACAAAGGAAACCACTGAATTGTACTAGTACGTGAACAGACCACGGTGAGCTTAGATTTGGTTAATTGATTCTAAATTTTCATTATAAAACAGTGATATAGCAATACACTGTAAAACTAAAAGAAAATGCATTTAAAAAATATATATAGCCATTTCCTCTGGGGTCCATAGCATGGTTTTGGGCCATGGACTGGTGGATGGGGACCCCTGCTCTACTACACTACATTCTACACTAATATCAGTAGACGTCAGCTTCCACAGTGCAGTGCCAGTGAGACAACTTACAAATCTTGGTCTAAGAATTTGTATAGGAATATATTGGTCTATTTGGTTTGTGGGTTCATGAGTTAAATTGGGCAACCTGGAGACAACCAACACGAATGCCACTTAGAGTGCAACATTCAAAAGCGTCTTGCTATGATGTGATAAGCCTTATGCAACCTAAAGAGAGAATCATAGGCATGGCTGACACTAAGCAGTAGATACATTCATAGACTAACTTCTGGAGATTTTCACTTTGACGATTTGGTAATAGCTAGTATTACTTTAACAGTATATTTGAAACTATTACTTTTAGAATTGTAGGACTTGACGGGTGACGTGATGTACCTCATGTATTACTAACCAAAAGCACCTTGAATACAAATGGACCCAATTGAATATCTATGTGGTATATAGCTGTTATACATAATCATTCCATCATTTCCACCCCATCAAAGTGCGCTGCAAGCATTAAGACACCAAAAGCGAGCAGAAAATGGCTGTGCTCGCTTGTGTAACCCTGAAATCTAACTCCATATTGGATGTGCCACTCAGCAGCCTGGTGGAACATGCCTAAAGGAGCCACTAGGGATGAGAGGACTTTAGTGTGACATTTGAACGAATCCACACACTTCAGAGATACAAACCTATCATGTCTTTTCCCACTGTCAAACATTTTGTAAAGAAGCTCCTATATTACCTTTTGGACAGTTGTAAAGTCAAGGTAAAATAAACTTGGATATTTCAGTTCCTAGTGCCACTAAAGCTTTTCACAAGTCACAGATGTACACAGAGCTGCGCAATATATGAGGATTTAAGTCAAATACTATCTTACTGCCATACCACCTTGAGACTGCCAGATCTCAGTAGATTTTGGAAGAGAAGCAGGGTCGGATTTGGTGAATACTGGAAGGGAGACCGCTGCTAATTACAGGCGCCACAGTGGACTGGCAGTTGCTGTAGTGTAGCTGTTGTGTCCTTAGGCAAAGCATTTCACTCACTTTATGTCCATGTATGCTGTTACATGAATATGAGTGTGTTGGCGAGAGCAAATGTGGGATAACAGATGGAAATTAGACCTTAGCTACAATTTGCTGTTTACTGTCCCAACCAAATAAACAAATAATTATAATGACTCTGATCCTTCTGCTCTTTTAGTGATATTGCTGTAACATACTTCAGTCTTTCTCTGCTTAATGCAGCGCTATGTTCAAATACAAATGGATTCAGTCAATTACAGTATGGTGTAAACTTTTTAAGCAGATGAATTTGAAGATACTTGTGTGTTTGTATGTAACCCTTTCGTAACCAGTGTCAGAATTTCTAAAAGTAATATTCTAAAATGGTCATCACCTCAAACATCTCCATGCAGATGTTATTGCCTTTTTCTGGAATGTTCCACAGTATGGCATTAAACCCTTCTATCTTCATGGAGATCAAACCAGACCAAGTTACAGGTCAGATCTGTGGAGAGGCAAACCTGCTTACAGTAAGAATGCCTGTTTTTCTAGGTATTTTAAAACCAGCTGTAATTTAATAAATGTAAGGTAGAGCAGTTCAATGTCATAATGTGGAAGATTCCTGGCAAAACAATAACATCAACAAAAAAAGACATGCTATCGGATTTGGATGTAATCTAGAATATAGTAGCAAAACTGAATAATTTTCTTGCTTGCTGCCAGTTAGTCTCACCTTTTCAAAGCATTTCTCAATCTCTGTAGAATCCTCCCACCTACCTCCTACACCTATGGGAAGTGTAGCATTACTTAACATGTCAGGTTGTCCTTAAGTAATAGTCTATAGCAACAGTTCAGGGGTCACATTATTTGTCCACCTTTTGACTCTGCCCGCGGCCCAGGATAAGACGTACATTGATTGAAAACCCACGCAGGCTCTTCCTTTTCCTCCAGAGGCCTTCATTGGGTTCTCTGATCCCTCTAATACCTGTGCAAACCCTTAATGGCTAATTGATATGCTATGCTATTCTCCAGAGCTCCATCTCAAGTCTGCAGTGTCAGACTTAGCTAGCCTCCCTCACCACCACCTCACTCAACACCCTTTTTCCTGAACTCAAATACCTCCTCATTTGCACACCAGCCCAGACAATTCCAGGATTTGACGAGACAGGCGAAAAAAAAAAAAAGAAAAGATGAAAAATGTAAGTCTAGTACCAGCTTTTATCGCACTCTAGGCTATGTAGCGAGGACTGCTAACATGGCCAATCAGCATATGTATTCATGTGTGGCTGTTGGAAAATTGTGATGTGATTACGCCCATCTGTGTTTCAACTTGCTTTGTGTGTTTCTGACAATTTAGCACAATCTCGTCCAAACCTTACAAGACCCAGAGGATGTGAGCGAGCATCGGCGAGTGAATTATGCCTCCTCTACAGTTTCAGAATATATATATATATATTTCATTCACTCATATATTCAATGCTGTGCGCCTTTACCGTATTTTTCGGGCTATAAGGCGCATCTAAAATCATTAAATTTTCTCAAAAATCAACAGTGCGCCTTATAATCCAGCGCGCCTTATGTATGACCTTTGGTTGTGTTTACTAACCTCCAACCGATTTTATGTTGTACACGGCTAATAACGTATTACTCCGCGAGGTGAATATAAAATAATAAGCGTGGGAACGAATTATAAGGCGTGTGCCTGGAACACATCTGTGACGGATGTGCTCCTTCCTTCCTCCCTCCTCCCTCCACGCCTTAACGCAAAGCGTTCGCACCGGCTATAACTCGTTCACTTATTGCGCCTTATAATCCGATGCGCTTTATAATCCGATGCGCCTTATAATCCGATGCGCCTTATGTGTGGACAATGACAGCAATTGACGTATTATTTGATACTGCGCCTTATAATCCGGTGCAGCTGATGTCATCAATGTTCCCTGGAGGGTGTCTTCGTGTTTGTATTTGGGAATCATTATTGCCGATTGGCTTTGGGATCAAGAATCACGGAAGCGTTGAAAAGTATGTCATTGTATTGATACTTTGCAGCTGATGTCATCAATGTTCCCTGGAGGGTGAAGCTAACTAGAGGCACTACTGTCAAAAGCTCTTTTACTCATATTGGGCTTAAATATGTGCTTTATTTGCACACAATTTGACCATGAAGAACTGACTAAACTGGAGCTATGAGTTGATTTTGATATGTCAAACAAGACTCTCTCAAATAAGACTAAGGTCACAAGCTATCTTAGACTTAGACGCAGACAAACTTATTGATTCGCAAAGGAAATTGTGTGGACATTAGCAAATGTCCAATTCGGTACCATCAGCAAACAGTTTCTGAACACCTAAATGGGACGATATTGATTACCGGCTCCCAAATTGTGTGGTTTATATCCATTTTGTATTTATTCTTGAGTTTTCAGACAATTTAAAAGCATATCAGACTGTCTTTGCTAATGTCAGCATTCTGTCACCATGGTCAATGCTGAACTCCCCCCATTCTCCCTCGATACGTACAATTCTCCTTATTTTATTCGCATGCACACACTCTAGATGAATCTTTGTGTGTGTCATTGCTTTCCTTGTTGACTCCTCAGGTACAGCGCATGTTTTCGTGTATTCAAACCATTACACAGCATTGCTTACAGACCCATTTAATTGGAGTCGGGA
>KN511771.1:11042-29224 GCA_000787155.1 Scartelaos histophorus
ATGCTGCCCATAGACCGTGTGCTGACAGCACACAGTTCAATCAGAGAGCCACTTCAAGCCGCGCTTTAAAGGTGCAATACACCGCATAGGGACAATCTTCACAGAATACACGCTTTATAATGAGCCTGGGAGGTTCTGGGTGATTAGGAAACTGAGGGAGATGCAAATCCTGTGATCATGTCAATCATTGCCCTGATTATATAATGAAATACAGAAAAATCTAATGCAGAAAAGGAACCTCAAGTAAATCACCCTTGTTTAGATAGTCATAGAAAGCCAATAATGTCTTAATAATCATGAAGTCAATTACTAAGATAAGCACTGATTTAAACCATAAAAAGCATTAATTCATTATGAATTATTAGCATGAGTTAATTGCACTAATAATCTTAAATTTAAATAAAATAAAATTACCTTATGTAAAGTCTACGTGACATATTATTGAGCTACTAATGCATATATATACACACACATATTTTCTAATCTAAAAGAGATCCCGTAAGTATGAAGTAAGTACAACACTATAATGGAAAACCTATTATAAAGCCTTTTCAATGCTGCACTGGCTTCAAAGGCTGCAACAAAACATGCAGGTCATGATCGTACAAACTGTTTTAATCCAACTATATCACATGATTAAAATAATGATCAAACAATAGCAAGAAACAACATATTTCACATTTATGCTGAGGGCAAACTGGGTTGTGTGACTGTGTCCAGTTTATCAAAATGAAGACCACTGTGCATTTGACAAAGAAATAGGTGAATTTATACTTCGACAATGACAACCAAATAAACACAAATATGATGTGCTTTGCCCTCAGTACAGCATAGCACTTCTGCAGAAATCCGTTAAAAGATGTGACAAAAATGTTCAAATCCCCCACACAGCAGCTGAGTGCCTCATAGGGGACAGCAGAAATCCAGAAGTTACAAAATGAATCGTCCCCTCCTCTGATCTGCCAATGTCCGTCTGTGTCATCGCTTCATGTTGCTTAAACGAACTGTTTTTTCTATTTCAAACTGTCGGTGGTCAACGCGCTCTAAGAAGTTCTTCCGCTCCACATACCTACATGAGACACAAGCACAGACCCAGTATTTTAGTCATTATAGCATTTAAATATGCTCCAAAAACTACAGGGGAGCAAATCAAGAGAGGTGGGCTTTATATTCACTTGATTAGTACAAGTGTGTATGATAACATTATGTATGGAATAATGAAAAGGATCAAAACTTCTGTGGGACTCCTAGTCCACAGTTTTAATAGCAGATATGCCCGTTCTTTCATCTTATACCATTTACACCATCAGGACCCAGTGAAAACTGATTTTTCTCTGTTCATGAGTAAGGCAGGGTTATTGAATTAAATATTGAATTATTTGACATTTGTCCTTAGTCTTGAGAGTCTTGAATTGAAATGATAGTTAAATAAAAAATGATGGTTTCTTATGGTGGTTTTCTTCACCTGAACTATTAAACCTTAAAGTTAGAGGAAACTGCATGTTATAAGTGATGGACTATGAGCACGTATAAATTGCATGTGGAGCACTGAATGACAATGAAGCCAACAGGCTGGTGTTATTTCCCCTGGGCAACCCCTTTCCCATCTGTTCATGCCTTTTTCACAACAGTCCTTATTTTCACAGAGCTGAATGTGAATTATGCATTTTTCCTTCCTGAATATTTAGGGGTCATCAGTTTCAGACGGTAGTACTGGTATTAAATGTTTCACTGGTTGGTGTCTTACCCCTCCCGGCCTCTGTTATGAATGGCCAGCTCTTCACTGATGCCTTCCTCCGATTTGAAAGCGTCCCAATCCATCTTAGACTTCTCTAGCGTACTCATCTTCTGCTTCTTCCCTCCAATACGACCGAGAATTCCAGATAAACCCGCTGCCCTCTTCCCTCCACTGAAAAAAACACATACATAACCATTAGAGGAAAAGGTTATTCTACTCCAGTTTTACCAATAAGATGTTATTGTAATAAACAGAATTTTTAATATGTAAATTATTTATTTTCAGGAGTGTAGTGGCATGGCATTTATTGTATTGATTATGAATTATAGGCTTCAATATTCACATTTGTTTATGTATGGAAACAATATTAGCACTTCCCTTCATTAAAATATTTCTGGCGTTTAACAGTCCCACAATGACTAAAAGTGCTTTTTCATTTTGGAGGAGTGACATTCCAACAAAGGTCTTAAATCCCTGATACTCCGATGACATTATTTAAAAATGCGTTTTATTTTTAGACTCTTGTATTTGTGTATGCTGACCTGTGTCATTCTATGACCCCAGGCCTTCCTCTGTGTCACATTCAATACATAACAAACTCTCGCATCAGAAGAAGACATTTTTAAGGGTCATTTGTTAGTACTTCATAGGGCTGTTGTGCTCCCTTTTTTACTACAGTTTAGAGATGGGAAAGATTAGTGCTGATAAAAGTGCACAGCGTTATCTCCTTCATGGACAACTCCCTTTCAGCCTCTCACTCTGTCCATTGTGATGAATAGGAAATGGCTTGTGGACGTACTGTGCTTCCTGTCTGAGGGAAGATGACTTCCTTTATCCTGTTCAGGGATTTTGAGGCCAGATATGCACATTCCTCAACTATTTGCTGTCACAAGAATAGAGCATACATGCACAACATTGAGAGAAAACCGCACTTCCTTCACAATGTTGGGATTCCTGGCATGTTTACACCATATTGTCATCTTGTTTGCGGAAGAGTGACATATTAAAGCTATTGGAAGTTGAGTAAACAAGGTTAGGAAAACTAAATATAATTACTTAAATAAATGAATAATTCAAATTTGAAACTTTCATACATGTTTTGTTCCCAGGTGCTTTTATGCATGTACCTTAATACAGTGGCAGAAGATGGACTTAGTGAAGCGCTCTCTTCCTCTTTTTCTTGGTTCTCCTGTTCAGAGTTCTGACTTTTTAAGAAACTCTTGGCTTCTCGGGAATCTGCTGCCACCTCTTTGTTCACCCTGTAAAACACACACAAACTATCTTAGTCTTATAGTTGAATAAACACATTTATAAAGATTATTGATAGAAACAACCATGCAATAATTAGCAATAATTAGAAGAATCCTTTCTTTCTCAGCGTAACACAGCAATTCATTTGGAAATGAGTTGGAAATGGCAATATTAAGAACCAATCTCATCTATGCCAGGGACAGAGACAAAAGTAGTAATTGTAAATCTTAAGAAAGTCTTACTGGTGGCCTTAATCATAACAGAAAATTGGATTGCTGTAAGAAACCATTGGTGTGGTGGTCACATAGGCTGACGCTTTGAGAAATAATAGTTGTATCCTTTGGGAAAAGAGCTCTTTACTCCCATAGCACTACTCAGAGTCTGTCCCTGTTATCTGTGCTAATTATATTCAGCCATAATTACTGCATGGATGATGAGATGGTGAGTGTGTTTTAAAAGGGCAAGTGTGGTTTTTAAGATGCATATCTCACAGACCAAGAATATTACAGACGATTTAAAATTAGGATCTTCAGGAAGGGTTTTTGTTTCTGTAGCCAATGAAATTTCAGAGAGATAGTGAATGGGATTGGTTTGAGGACAAAATCCTAAAAAGCCACATATATCATATCATTGCATTTCACATCATGTAACATTCAGAATTACACATATAGATAGATGTTTGTGTAGACTTAGTGATTCATGTGTGCTGAACCATGTGTGGGTTTGAAAACATCCTACACATTCAACTCCAGCCCAAGTCAAGACACTCTCTCATCACTACAGCGCCCCTACTTAAGCCAGCCATCATCAAATACAAATACGTTCATGCAATTTTCACTTAGGAATTAGTGACAACAAGCACCACTGCAATAGTAATTTTTCTATCATCAAATACAAATACGTTCATGCAATATCCTCAAACTCAAAGGTTTTTAGGGTAAATAATATTTACCCAACCCAAACGTTTTACAATAAGTTTAGACCAGAGTTTTCATTACCTATGTTTAAGAGGCCAACCACAGATAAATCTTTATTTCTACACAGTGCATTACGTAGTACATACTAGACCCGATTCAGATCAAATTTAAATTTAAGTCCACGGTATTTTAGAGTGAAAAACCAAACAAATGCATAAAGGAATCATATTTTTTGTGATAATAAAAAAAATATATTTTTTTTTACATAATTACACCATCTATACTATACATGTTTAGTACATTTTAGATGCAAGTATGCCACATTATTAAGAGTATACATTTTATGTATGATCACAATCCAACAATTAAAAAAAGCTACTGTTTGTGGCTCCACCTACTGGATCTACTGAAGTTATGTGATTAGTTATTTATTATTGCAAGTAGTGATGGGCGAATGGAGCCTCGTGAAGCATTGACACCTCAGTCGCAATATTGTCTCAAATGGCTCGACGTGTCTGCGGCATCAGAGAAACACTGACCTCTAGTGGACAAATTTAACCATTGCAAACCAGCACAGCCCATGACTTGGGAACCAAAAACTCCATTTTCTATTTTATTATTTACTGGTTTATTGCATCATAATCCTCGTTGCTAAATGATGTTAAGTTAGACGTTGATGTCAGGGATGCAAGGGCAGCGCCTAGTGGTTCCCTCTGCTCATACATCCTTTAAAACATGGCAAAGGTGCTTTTCCACTTGGTTTCTACCTCCTGGTAGAAACCAAGGTCTTCAACTGTGGCATGGCCATGTTGGATTGAGTGATAGTCAGCTTCTCCTTTGCTGTACAGCTTGATTTAAAGTGACCAACAATTTTGCGAGCTTTGTTGCGCATTGTATCCAACTCGGAAGTTTGGAAAATAGATTTTTTTACAACAAGATTCAACAAGTGAGAAAAACAATGAATATTTTGAATTGATAAATGATTAACACTTGCCACAATGTTATGGGCCCCATCAGTAACCATGCTTCTGCAATATGAGCTATTGTGTGGGTCACGGGAAAGTACTGTACCACTAAAAGTACAGTTGATAATTCAAGGTCGTCAGAAAGATAATGACAGGTCACACCCAGGTATGCATCCATATTTATGTCCACATGTCTGCAGTCAAACTGCCAGCAGAAGCTTTCTTTAAATCTTCTTCAGCCTTCTTTTTGTTGTGTTGGTAGTGTTCTTCCACCATTTTTTATTTTACAGTTTTCCTTTGTACAGAGGATCCAACATTTTCATCAGGTTTGTGAATCCCTCTCCTTCAACCACATAGAACGGTTGGCCATCTTAAATAAACATGTCAACAATGGCCTCATCTAACATCTTCTTTTTGGACACTGTAAAGGAAGTGTGTCTCAGCATTGATGAAGTATTGTTAGTGTAAGACAATACTTGTGTGCAGAGCAAACATCATACCTAACAACAACAATAATAATGATGATTTAAAATAATATGTAAAGAGAAAAAATGGCATGATGTAAATTAGAAAATAGGTTACCCTGTTAGATGGAATTAGATTGAAATGATCCCAAACCATCGCTTTTTTCCACTTGTAGATGCCATCGAAAATTAAACAAATGCCAAAAGTCACCAAAATCACCACTAACGTCACACAATACTCCTCACTATCCAACAATTTTAAGAAATATTGGTGCATCTTTTATACCGTAGCAGTTTAGCACTTCAAATCACGGAAGTGCGCTGAACACTGTGAAGCACTCTGAACCAATTGCAGAGCGGAACATTCACTGAGCCAATGAAATGCTTCGATACACTGAAGCGATTGATACGCAGAACGAGAGAAGAATGAGAGCTTTGTGAGCTCCGTCTCATTTGCCCATCACTAATTGCAAGTAGTTAAAATAAAGTAAGAAAAATGTGTTACCTGACTTCTTCTCCAGCAAAGTCAAACACTTTTGTAATGGTCACTTTTGCAGGTTCAGAAGGTTTTGCGTCTGCCTTTGGAGAAGTTGCTTTGACAGTGGAAGACTGTGTTTCCCCCTTAAAAAATAGAAGAATAGCTAGAAATAAAATTTAGTTTGAAGAGAACATAAATATGGGACAGAGAAGAAAATGAAAAAAATGTTATTGATATATTACATTTTATATTACTGCCATATACTATTTTTGTGGTATTCTTGTCATTATTAAACCTGGCAGACCTTATAAGAGACTCTTAATTGGTATAAACATCGCAAAACTGTGATTAAAAATAAGCAATACTAAAATTAATTCCAGCTGTAATTTTGCAGCTTGAACAGAATACCTTGGATGTGGGATTGGAGTCTGTGGTTGCTGTGCTCAGCTTTGGCCTAGAACCAACATCACACAAAAAACTGGCCCATAGGTCATCTGACTTTTTCTTCTGTTTGGCCTCATCTTCCTCTTGCTTCAGCTGACCTGATGTCTCTTCATTAGGAGGCTGATCAGTCTCTTCAACTTTATCTTTGTCTTCTGCATTTTCCACTTTAAAAATTCCCTTTTTCCTCTTTCGGCTGTGTGGTCACAAGAACCATAGGACATGACTTAGAAGCAGTAACAATCCATAACTATGGCAGTAGTGCATACAGTTGAATCAGATAAATAACATATAAGATATAAGTATACTTTGATACTGTTACAACATTATGGGTACGCAAAGACACAGAGTTCACTAACCTCACAGTCTTGTCCTTCTTTTTCTTTTTGCTCTTGTGAACGCCAGGATGTGGCACCTCATCATCCTCATGCAGAGGATCCTCTTTTTCACACTCATTTATGTCATCTTCACTAAGGCTTCCATCTAAACAGAGATACAGAAAAAAGATGATATTTCCGATGGTGTCTTGATGATTATACTTAATCAGTGATCAGTCATTAAGTGCTTTTGTCTTTATTGTATTCAGGGATTCTGACAACTACAAAGAAACAAGCAGTGAAATTTCAACCAATGTTGAATTTTGCTACCTTGTTAAACTCCATAATGGTATTGTAATACAACAATAGGTAATAAAGTTGTATTAGCCCATTCAAAAGTCTACACACAAACACACACTCTCACACAGGTATGCTTAGCTAATAGCTACTAAAAATATTGCACCTGAAGGGACGTAGTCTGCGTCTTCGTTGGACGAGTATCCATCAGAGTCATAGTCGGAGTAGTTCATATTTTCACTGACTTATTATAATATCTCTTTAATCACTTGAATAGTTTGATGGGGCTCAAAAATATGTACCGCAGAATGCTATTTGTCTGCTACGGCATGGACCGGAAGTCTCCTCTCGATTGTTTTGTGAAAGTTCCCTCATGTCACATCACTGCCCTCTAGCGGTCGCTGAGTGAACACTCAGCCTGATTAAAGTCAGGTAAACAACAAGCAACACAACCGTTATTTTAATATACTATACTGCAACGTGTGCGCATTATTATTTAACTGATTAGCTTGACATTTTTAAAATCTTACTTAAATCTTCATTAAGTTGTACTGTAGCAGGTGTAGTCGACATATTTGTTCATTAACCTTCATTAACCTACTTTGTTTACTGCTCAGAGACGTATATATTTCTTCTTTATACAGTTGTACAGTTTATACTTTTTTAAGTTGTAAGTGTAATAATCAACGAGATATAATGATTTCCTTTTACATACTCAAACTTCACCTCTCAAATATTTGTTTTCTGTTCAAGTATTTTATCCTTATAATCTGCGTTCATTTTTTTTAGTGTTGTTTGTGGGTTCCTTTAGAACAGTGTAATTATTATTCCTTGTGTATTCAGACAGAATAGCAATTGCTTTTAATGCGGTCACACATCTTCAGAGAAAGGTTTTTTTAATCATCCAAACTGCTGCACTCAATGATTACCTGCTTTTTACACACAGTCATTTACTGGGGTGAAAAAAACAATTGCGCTGATTGAGCCACAACAGAACATGACTGAACAGGGACAACAAGATTTATCTATAAGAATACTCCAAATTTTGATTTAGATTTTATTGCAATATATTATATATCCCTGCTCCACATGGATGAGTAGATGATTTTTGATACTAGAGGCTAAAAAGATAGAGCAATGACACATCTAATGAGACACTGTGAGTACTTAAATTGTTTGTGAGTCATAGTGAGTAATGATCGTTGTACATAACAAAAAATTACTGGTTGTGATTAAGCAGCAACAGGATGAATTTAAAAAATAAGTTAAAATGACCAAATTATGCAGATTGTGTCCATTTTATGGGAAGGTGACCACCCATTTTCTGTACCAGGTTTTCAAGATGTCCAACAACAACCCAAGATCAGGTCTGAGGAGAAGAGCTCCCCCACTGCTCCTAAAGATCACAAGAAACATGGCCACTGCCACAAAGAGCCAACCATTATGGTACGTCTTCCTAAATAACAGATAATTGTCATCACTGTGTAATGTGTTCAGATAGCAGCCGTACTATTCCATTTGAAGATGAGCTAAATTGCCAATGATTAAGTGTAATTTGCACATATTATTAAAAAGACCATAGGAAAGGACATATAATTGGTTCCTACTGTAGAGAATGGAATCAACACAGCAAAACTGTGCAATTAGGTGATGTTTCTGTGATTATCTGATAACTGATTCTATTGATCTGTATCTAAATTAGGCATTAGGTATGATTGATAACGTTGCACTTTGTCTTAGGGGAGGATAGGCCAATAATTTTCTGATTCTTTGTTTTTATATACACCTGTATCTATACGTATAAATACTTCATCCATCTTCTTCTTATCTAGGGCGAGGTCATGAGGGCAACAGTCTTAGCAGGGACCCCCAGACTTCCCTCACCCTGGACACTTTGTCCAGCCCTTTCTGTTCCCGATTTGTGAGTAACTGGAGATCAGACACAGGTAACGTAAAACCATTGAGCTACGTTCAAAGCAGTTCAAAAGTAAGGGTCAATTGCTCCTAGCAGGTTGCCAAGGTGATAAGGTAATATCACCATAGGGAAGTGTGTCTGTTTTAGATTGATAGAACAACCGGAGTGGAAATTTCTCACTGGGACACAAAATGCCCCTCTGACCTTATCGTCAGGTGAGATGGGTCAAACACACAGACTGTTTTACAAAAGTCTACCTTAACCATACCTTGGGACTGACAGAGACAGTGCCGCGACAGATTTAAAGAGGTAAAACTTGTTCAGTTCTGTCCTGATGTGTCCTTTATTCGTTCAACACTAATAAGACGTTCACCTGAAATCTGCGCGGGGTTCTTGGTGTGGGCCTTTGTGTGTGCCTGCAGGAGTCTTCAGATCAGCCCTGAGTCTGAAATGAGAACAGGACAGAAGATCTCAGCCTCTCTAAATGCAAATGTGTGCGACTGAATCCTGGTGATGGGGCGACAGGAAGCACAGGGAAAGTAATTGAACGGACCACTGTGACATACTTCTATGAATGCATCAACAATGAAACAGCAGGCATTTTAATTTTACATATGTACCCATAGTTACATACATTGTCATTCTTAAAATATTCTTTATGTAACATATTGGTCTCTATGCCACCTGACCGATAACGTCATCCTCACTGACGAAGTCTCAGCACACGGTGACATCAATGAAACTGGGTCTATCAGGACAATAACAGGACAATCACAGTGAACAGAAAATCTGTTAAAATCCAATATACCAATGTGCGTATTTTACAGGCCTACTTCCTGATGTCATCTTAATTTTGTTCAATTACTTAGGTACAGGCATAACAAGGGCTTATTTGTTCAAGTGGCTCTTCAGTGAAAAGTGGGCCTCTACCTCTACTGCTACAATGCACTCAAGAGATGGCAACACAGACTCAATAGCTTTGCCCTTTTCAAGTATATTAGTACACCTTACTGCGGAACTTTTTTCATACATAGATATGAACTTCTTTAAATTATTGTCATTTAATACAATAATTGTAGAGGATTAACTGTAAAAACCCCAACTTTACCATTTAGAGAATTTAAATATGACTGAATCTTGATTAATGTGAATGTGATTAATTTCCCAGCCAATGGGACCTACTGTAAAAGAGAATTGGGCTTTGTTGTGTGTGAGTCACTTCTTTTCCTCCCACTGCCCATCAGCCCAGTGTAACGTGGTCTTCTCCATTTGCCTTGTCCCAGCACGAGCTCCTCCTTAGATCATCACTGTTCTCCTACAGAGAAGCCTCTGAATCCGAGGACAGTACGTCATCTCATGAAACTACTCTTTTTTAAGGAGCTAATAATAAGTGCTATGTGCTTATTGTGAAAAAATATTTTATACAAATATTTTGTGTTGATAATCATGTAAAGCTGAAAGTAAAGAATGCTGTGGCATAAAAAGTGTACAATACACAGTTGCAGATAGTACAAAATAATATCTAGTATATAGGAATGTCAAGATTATTTGGTAATTTAAGTCACAATATAATCGTAGGAACTAAAAAATAGGAGCCATGGTAATTTTGTAATTTTAGAAGTAAAAATAAGTAATTTTAACTCAACCTGATATTCAAAAAAGCAAACATAAATGTGTAGTTCTGTTTTATGTGACTGTTTATGTCACATTAACTTGACTTTATTAATCAGAGAAAGATGATTTGATTTTATAAAGATGGTCACATAGCAGAATGAAATAGAACAAAATTTAAAACTTTAATTAAAATTTGGTTTGGTCCTGGATTGTCAATAATCTAGCAGGTTACTTAAAGGGCCCATATTACTCATAAATTAATTTTCAGTCAAGACAGCCCAGGTTAAATAAATGCCAAACAGATAAATGGACACTGCTACTGCTGCTACTACTACTACTACTACTACTACTACTATTAAACCAACCAAAAATATACGTACATTACTGGAAATGTACCTAATTTCTTAGAACTGCATCTCCCACTGATCAGAGTAAGATCGATTGTATTCTTCCAGCATGCCTTGAGTAACTCTTGAGGAAGATAAACCTCTCACCCACTGTTTTAGGCCAAGGAGAAATAAATTCACTTGTAAGCAGTTTATAGTGCTGCAAACTATTTATATCTGTCTCTGTAACTGGATTTAAAGGCACGCTGTGGTCTGTATTGACAGGACAATGAGGCAAACCAGAGCAGGAAGATGGCCTCTGACAGTCCTGCGGTCCGTCAATCCCACCGTACGTCTCCTCTTCACAAAAAACTGCTATGCAAACATACTTTTTATATAATTTTAATGTGTTTGTATGCTGGACAAACAAACTATTTAAACTTCATTGTCCTGCCAATAAAAAGTGAGCAAAGATATAATGTAGATAGAAGCAGCTAAACCTAATAATATGTATAAGTACTGGTCAAAGTTTGGACACATGTTCTTTTTCTGATTAAAGTGCAAATTACTAAAAAGTGGCGGAGACTACATTAAAGGTTTCATTTTTTCATGAAACAAAATCTGAAACGTACTTATTTTTATTATTTTATTTTTGCCAGGTATCCAGCTGTTGCCCTGTACTGTGATGGCGCCTCAATTAGGGCTGTTTGGGTAATTGTGTCAGAACAAGGTCCACTGCCGGGAAACCCTTGCACAGGTCAGAACTGGAGCGCTGCTTGAGATCTCACCACAAAGCCGAGATCAGGGCAAGTCTGCCTCTGTCACGCTTTCTTATTGCAGAAAAAAGATTTGGCCTTTGGTTACACTTACTGTTCTAAAGACAGTAATAACCATTTTCTAAATTAGAGTAATATTCAACCAAATTACTTTACTCAAGGCTGTGGTGGCAAATGAACGTAGTAAAGGAAAATTAATATTCTAATGGAATTATAGAACTTGTAGAACGTCATAGATCACCATTATGGCACGATACACTGTTTGAGTTGAGTTTGAATTATCTTTAGAACCATAACAACGTAACTGGGCTGTAGTCGACTAAAGAAATTCCAGGTTGACCAAATTTATGTCCTGCTGATCAATTTGTAGACTAAAATGGTACTCAGTTTACCTTTTTACATGAATACCAAAAAATACCAACATCTGAGACCCTATTGACCAATATATCAACTAAATGACTAAAGGATTAGAGCCCGACGACACTGCTGTAGTTTACAGTCACGGGTCCAGTGTCCCTCTGGTCGCCCTGTTTGTCTCTGTATCGAGGTGTGACTGTCTTTAGGGAGCTGTGGCAAACTCTTCAAAGCTTTTGCCAAACACTACAATGTCTTAAACTGCTGAAACAAATAAGCTGATAATAATAACTGATTGATAATTGAATCTCAACTTAAAATTCTGCCTTTGCTGTTTTGACAATGAGGAGCTCATGCATATTTTCATTTGAGGTGATGTGAACGCCGTGTTGTACAGGTGCTTTTTAGGATGTTTCATTTCATGGTTTGCTCTGTAATTGCAATGGCTCCATTACATTTTTCAGTCACAGCCAATTAAAACCATCTCCAAAATTTGTCCAAGGTAAACTCTAATTCAGTCTAATCTAATCTAATCTAATGGCCTGTCTGAGGTGATGACCTCATGTCCTTAAGCAGCCACCAAGTAATTGGCTGAAGAAATTCATGATTAGAGATACATTTTAGTGAAATTATTATTGATGAATCAAATTATTTGATAATATTAAAAAGTATCTCATTTGCACCAGTTTGGCACAAACTTAATGTAAGTGATTTATGTGAAAAAACAAACAAGCAGAAAAATCCCAGAAAAACATTAAGGTTAAGGTTGAGCTACACTTTATTGTTCCGTATCGAGAGTTGTCCTCTATATTTGCTCCTGACTTAAAGTGTATGTGTGGCATAGCCATGAGTCTCCTGTGCATATATGAAATTTACCATTTTGAGTCCCCAGATCACATTAGGGCAAAGGAAGAGTCTTTTGATACTCAACAGTGTGGAGCTGCTGGGGACAAAGAGAAATGACAGTGATGACATGAAGTGCTGCTGTTGAGAATCTGTGCTGAGTGTTCGTGACCTGCCCCTCGTGTGCCCCTCCTGTGCCCCTCCTGTGAGCTGGGAGGGGCTGCTGACGCCGGCCGGCTCTGGATATGCCCATCATCTCTATAAAAGACGCTGGGGTCTCCTACACCAACAAATCACATCTGCACAAGCCACTCCAGACCCCAGAGCACAGAGAAGACTTAGTTCACACAAAGGTGAGTGGATGCTGCCATATCAAATATACTGATATCTGTTATATATATTTGCTGTGTAGCCGTATGTAACTCAACTTATCTTTATTCTGTTTTGTAGATGCAGAAGTGCTTTAGCTTGTTCTGTGTGTCGCTCATCTTCTGTGCTACCCTCTCAGAGACCATTGGCCTGGTGATAGCGGTAAGACCAACTCAGATCAAAAAGTTCTATATCTTGTTGGAAACTGATATTGATATTGATATTGGCATTTGTTAATATGTTAATGTTGAATTACTGACTAAAACCAGAACAAAAACAAAAAAAATAAATAATTGTGCAGATCAGATGCAAACACATCAAACCGCTGTTATGAGCAGTAATATTTGATCAAAAAAGTGTCATTTTATTTTTGTTCCTACTTTTTACCAGATGAAAATGATTGTTACAATATAATAGTTTGTTTTTTCTTATCTTTATAGACTAAGAATAGAGGCACACTTTTTAGTTCTTGAACAATATTAAACAAACCTAATATATGAACTGTGCCCACTGTGCCCTGGCCCATAGGCGAAAGAGAAGCGTGGCTGGACTCTGAACAGTGCTGGTTACCTGTTGGGGCCCCGTAAGTACTGACTGCTCACTTTACATGAAACACCGTGCTACAGCTCTGAACCTATGGTGGTGAACCTATAAAATACTGGATTTCTGTCAGATAAAGACAGTTATATTTAATACAGGATTGGGCATTATGGCCTTTTGCCTCTATAATCATTTAGGCGCTCTTCAGTTTGGAGAGGTCCAGAGAACTTAAGGTTTTCTGCTTTATGACAATCCATTTGCACATCAATATTACATTTCCTTCTTTTGCTACTTTTGCTTGTTTATTCAAAATAATAGAAATATGAAAACAGAACAGCTTGAAGATCTAACCTGCCAATTCTCATTCAGGAAGATTTGACAGTTTAAACTGGAAAGAGTTGTATAAATCGTATGATCCATCTTCAGCAACTGACGACTTAGAAAGCCGCCTGTGCAACGGCTGATAAAGCAAAATGTAAAACTGTTATCTTTAATCAGTTTGAAGATTTTATATGTTTCAGGGAGAGGGGACTTCTGAATAATACAAGATGTGATAATTCTACAGCAAATTTTCTCTAATTGAGCCCTTATAACCTAAAGCTGCTGAATCCTAATAGCATTATGTGTGTTGCTGCTTTACGACCTGAGATGTGCCCGGAGATGATGACCTGCTCTTTCAGAAATCAGATTGTTTTTTTCTATATCCACTGTGCGGGCTAATTTAGTGTAATTTGAGGAATGGCCTTCTTTACCACAGTGTAGAGTGTACAAATATAGAGTGGACAGTTAGCTGTGAATAGGCGTGGACATGGAGTCAGGAAATGTTCCCTTTGTGTGAGTGTGTGTAAAGCCCAGGTAAAGGTTGCTCCTGCCTCATCCTGTGTTTCAGGTCGTATTGATCACCTAATTCAGATAAAGGATTCTCCCAGTGCCAGAGGCAGAGAAGAGCTGGTCACTCAATGTAAGATAGAAACAGACGACCACTGCAGGGCCTTGGTCCGGCCAGGAATTGTTCTGCCTCACTGTCCTCACCTCAGTTAGCTGCTTCTGTCGCTAAACATGCCTCCAGAATCATGCATCTTTGTGTCAGGCAGGGAAGGAGGACTTCATAATTAATACAATATGAAATAAATATACTATCATAAACAAATCCCAGTTAAGATTCCTGAAACAAAATGGACACAGAAGTGAAAACAAATCCCGGTTGCTCTAGGCGGTTCTGGCTTCTCCCATTTATTACATTTTTGTTTTCTTTTTAAATTAACTTGAGCTGCCACTGTTTGGAGCTAAGTACAGTAATATAAGGACTTGTTTTCCCTTTCCATGGTGATAATGTATAGTGTCAGGTAGGCTGTAGCTACAAACGGTTGAGAGGTAAGATCGAGTAGTACTTTTTCTAAGCTGGACCCAGGATCAGACCACTTAACTGCTGGATTAGACTAGTCAAGAGGTGATAAAAAGAATAACAGAGCATGTCTTAAATAGGATGACTCTCCTTTGATTATACTCATGATATAATTTTATATAAAAGAAAATGGACAATTCTGTTTACTTTGAACAGAATGGACAGAAACCTATGGCTCTACAAAGTAAGACAGTATTAATCAAGGAGTGCAGATGGAAACTAGATAACCTAAGCCATAATCTGATGCAGAACATCTATGTTTTTTATGATTTTAACATCTCTGTACATTGCCCTTACAATAAAGACTAAACTAAATTGTAACAGATAAAATACATTCATATATGTAAAAATACAGATTAAAAACAGGGGTTTACATGATAAAGTTAATATCATTGTTACGTTTTATGCATCTAACAATGAAATATTATAATTTGTTTGCATAGTGACAATGCGCAGCCAAGATAAGTTAAGTTGTTACATCTCATTTTATTCAATAGCTCTTGACTTTGCAAATGGACCATAAAATATTTTTTTGTTTTTTTATTTGCCAAGCTCACGCTCACTTTGTCTCTGTCTCATTAGTTCTTTTGATGTCTGCATGCATCACAGTTCAAATGTGTGCCTTTTTGTTTTAATGCAATTCCATGAGCCAAGCCCTGTAGTGGTCTGTTCAAGTTTGGATATCAATGCCAAACCGTTACAAAAATGCAGTACGCAGTAAGGAGGGACTGAGAACTGTAATTACCTCTTCAAACCAACAGCTGATATGTGAGGATGCAGAAAATATGTCTTGTTAAAGTTTTCATTCATCCAATACTTGTTGTTCAGATGGCATAGATGGGCACAGGACTCTGGGAGACAAGCCTGGTCTTGCTGGAAAGAGAGACATGGGCCAGGAGGAAGACTTCAGAACAGGTCTGTCCTTTTATCCACCACAATGGGAGAGGTTTCTGATGCGATCCAGTTACCTTTCTTCTTTAATTGAAAAGGTTATAGTGCATTTATGTTTTCTTGTGCAGGTTCTATGAGAATACCAGATGAAGACATCCTCCACGCTATCGTTGACTTCCTTTCCTACCTCAAACTCAAAGGTTGGCATTATATTGTTGTGTCATGGTCATTATTATTATGTTTTAGTATGTCTTGTTTATCCAGACATTATGTTTAAGAAGCTGCACTACACACAAAATAGCTTTAATGATGAAACATAAATAAAGTCCCTTCTGTACGTGCAGAGATGGGAGCCTTGGACAGCCTGCCTTCCTCAGTGACATCAGATGAAATGGCCAATCCATAAAGAGAAGATGTCTGCTCCTGTTACCCAAGTGTCACTTTGTGTGCACCTATCCTGATGACATGTGGTAATAAAACTTTATCGCCCACGTTTGAAAAATGTTTTATTGATTATGAGAGACTATGACTGTTGTAATTATATTATCACATATGAATGGAAAAAATAAAGAAATTGCACTTGGACTTAAAATCGTGTTTATTTTAAGTCAGTCAGAATGGTAAATATAAAAATGTCAAGCGATAATAGGCTTTACCCACTTTATCAATGGCCCAGTGCAGGAAAGGGAGCTCAATAAGTCTAGTGTGCATTTTGTTTGTCATTTGTGGGCCTAGTGCAGGTCCTCCACGTGGATCTATTAAAATAACTGGACTATAGCTCAGAGCCCTGTGCTCGAACCATTATATCTATATCATTTATATAGACCCCTTGAAAAATTGTAAGCAAAAAGATTCTAAATTTTGGAATGGAGGCAGCTGGAGACAAAAGTGAAGAGGTGGGTTAAATGTCTTGCCCAAGGACACAACAACAGCATTCATCTGAGGGAGATGGAATTACCAACCTGGGGGAAAGTGGATCTGACCACTGTGGAACATAATGCGCCTTGCATGCGGAAACTAGGATTAATGTCAGAATATCAAATTATGAAAAGATACATGTGGATGATATCAGAACCCAGTTTAAAAAAAAAAAAAAACACTTACAATTGTGTTTGACATAATTTGTTTATTCGACAAGAGATTCTGATAATCCACATTTTGATGTTTTACTGGACAAATTCTTATAGGAATGTTGACCTCACATCAGTTTTTCATTTCACCTATGGATATATTACACATTCAGTCATAAAATATACTTTTTGTGAAACCCAAATACTATTTTAAAGTTAGATTTTTTTTCCATCCTTCTAAACAGAGAGGCAAAGTAAATAAGATCTGTACCTTGAAAATTAAAAATAGTTGCTTATTATTTTTTTCTTATAATGTCATAAAACCATGAACATTTAGGTCTGCTCAGTTAATCACTGTAAATAAATGATGTAAGCTTCATTTTGCCTCCACTCCAGAGTTGTGAACATTCTGATGACTTGAAATGGCCTATGAAGGCTACAACACTTGTGCTGCTGCCTTTATGAATTACTATCGGCAGTATCATCACATTTTTATTCCCACCGCAAATATATTAGACTGGATTGAGTTTTATTTCCTCCCAGTTTGTTATGTAAAGAAGAGGCTGTACGGCCAGAGCGTTTACAGTGACTACGGCCCAGAGTCCAACGCTTTTACGTTATTTTAATAGATCCACGGTCCAACGGCTCCGGCTTTAGCTCAGGACCCGAACATCACACTGGAACACATACATTGCAAGTAGCTACGATGTTATTTAAATGACCTTTTTTAACTAATTACTTTGTCTTACTCAAGATAGTATCTTATTTCACTGGACTGAAATAGTAAAGCTTAGTATATTTTATTTTTAAGTATTAAACAAGCTAACCCTCTGAGCTCGAGTAACGGCTAACAGACGATCCTTTCAAGACATTGTTTTAAGCTGTATTATTTTAACAACGTCATGTTTAAAATAACTTTAATAAACACGATTTCTACGTTTGTGTCTGACATTCAGGTGCTTGAACAAATACTGTTGTTGACATGGACAGTTGCAGTGAAGAAAATGCGAAGATAAAGACAGAAAACACAGACATGCCAGAAGACAATGTCAGTGATGTTGTCTATTTAGAGACTGTTGACTGGACAGCTCTCCCTGCACTGGACCTGCCTGCAACAGTCCAGTGTGGACAGTATCATGCCCCACTTGGGTACTTTAAAGCCTGCACAACTGTCTATCAACATGTCCAATCTTTATTTAGTATCTTTATTT
>KN511772.1:0-10306 GCA_000787155.1 Scartelaos histophorus
TTCAAGTATGAACATTTTATTTGAATATTTCAACTTGATAAATAAAATAAAATTATCTCCCAATGGGATAAATATGTTTTTCTCCTTTCAAGCAACATTACATTTTGTTTAATTTATGTGCAAAATGTTTTCCTTATCTAAAGTGTAGCAAGATGTATTTTCATATTTTTAATACAAAAAGTCTAGATAATTTTACTTGTAAAGTGAAATTTACTCAAATCATGATACAATTTTCCTAATTTAAGTAATCTTAATATGGATAGAGTTTAGTATTTGCAGTGCACATCTCTAGAACATATACATCCACTTACTTACACGAGGTACATGCAAATACTGGACTCTCTGTACTTTACATGCATTTGACACAAACAATGTAGCTTTAATGAGGTCTATATAATGAATTCCCCAGCATATTGAATATACGGTTTCCAATGAGTCATTTATACATGAGTAAAAACATATAAGATCTATCTCTATTTCTGGACTGAGGAGTTATTTCCAAGACATCGCTTTTCCTAGTGATGCACTATATCTTGATAATATTTCATAATTTTGGATGTTAATCAGATTAAGCAAGTATAAATTTCAACCTCTCCAAATGCTAAATTCAGAACCATCAACCATCCTCTCTATATCCTCATTTTTTTACCATTTTCAGTCTGTATATGTTGTTTGGTTGAATTAAAGTGCATACAACATGGTAATATGCTACGTTTTTACAATGCACAACTGTATATTAACCCAACAGTAGGAAAGATGCCAGTGCCAGACAAGAATACTAAATTACACCTGACAGATTTTTATGTTTTTCTGACTATTACTTGGTTTATTGGGATAGTAGCTCTGGTAAATTTTAATCCTAGTTGTACACGAAGCAGTTTGTAAAGATAATTTGAAAAGAAAAGTAGAAAATTATAAAAAATACAGGGAGTAGCAATGAATTCTAAAACAGAATAACTCTACCTATGTCATCAACACAGAAAATACAACCAAAATGCAGGGACAATTTACATAGAGATGAAGGCAATTTTCTGGAGGTTTGAACATTCATTCATTTATTTTTGGTTTCGTTTTGTTCTAATCCAGGTCTAAACCAAGACCGGGATCATGAAAAGTTATTGTAGGTGGAAGTGGACTATGGGAGTGTGGATAGGAATAAGAATAGGAATTTATTTACAGACAAAATGGCTAAATAAAAACACAATAAGGAGCCTGACAGCAGCAGTTACAAAAAGAGGAGTAACAATGTTTCAATGTAAAGTCGACTGGAAACGTTCAGTGAGTTGACGGAGCTGAAAGCACCACATGTTCACTTCCTATTTGGAACGCAGCAGGAAGTTATGTCCATTTGTATATGCAGACTACGGTGCCGACATG
Organism: Scartelaos histophorus; assembly: GCA_000787155.1. NCBI lineage: Eukaryota > Metazoa > Chordata > Actinopteri > Gobiiformes > Gobiidae > Scartelaos > Scartelaos histophorus. Next base: position 1,378 of record KN511772.1, read on the forward strand.
TAGTATCCATTTATGTTTTATCAATTTATTTTATATTCATGAGTTCAGCTGTCCAGAAAGCTCCATTTCAAAAACAGTATAGTGCTTAGATGTAACTTGTGTTCTGTGTTACTTAACAAATACAGCCTTGTCATGGTTTTTTTTTAATAATTTTCACACCTTACCTCAATAAACTATCACCTGGTTGTTATCGAGCGCCAAATTTTGCAGATGTTTGTACTTGCTGGTAAAAATAGCATCTCCCTCCCATGTTTTTTTCCTTTTTTTTTTTTGTTTTTTGTATTGTTAGTCGGTGTTGTCAGTAGTTGTTTGCGCCACAAACAGCTCTCCTCCTTGGGTCCTAGCACTGTCACATGTGATTGGCCGTCTGGCGCTCGACGAACCATTCTCCGCGAGGGGAAGGGGGTGGACGGAGGCGAGGGGGCGGAGGACGGGAGCGGCAATAGCAGTCACTGTCAACTACGGGCTTTGCTTTGGGCTTATGGTAAAGATTGATAGATGACATGAAGAAAGTGTTGTCGAAAGGGAGGGAGGGACGGAGGGAGGAGGAAATGGAGGTGCGCTGACAGAAAATGCTTCAGATCGGAGAAAGAGAGGTCCTGGGAGGGCTAGCGAGGGAAAAAAAAAACCTACATGAGTAACTGGCCCCAAGGCAAGGGAGAGAAAGGGCCCTGTCATAATGTATTACTGTATCTCAATTCTCGGGGCAACACAGCCACACAACGTAACCGTGACATCTCAGATCTTGTAGAAGTAAAAAAAAAAAGGTAGTAGCAGAGTTGTTAGCGCTTGTTGAGTGAATGCGATACATGTTGGACGCACATCCCCGTGAGTAACACATGGGGCCAGTTTATCATAGGAAATCAATACAGAGGGAAGTGAGGAGCAGGGAGGGAGAGGTGTTGCATTATCACCCTGAAAAATTGGGTCTGAGGAAAGAAAAAAAAAATCCTTCAAGTACATTTATATAAAAGTATAGCATAATATGTACATGAGTCAGTTGTTTAAAAAAAATAATAATAAAAAAAAATCTTGTGACTGTGATGGTGAATGTTGAGTTTGTTTTGGCCCATATATGTTACTTTTGTATATTGACATCTTAATGCTTGATACTAATAGCAGTAGTGGTACACTGTATACTGCACCTGCCACAAAAGAGAAATCAAATAAAATTGAAGTAAAAAACTGAGCAAGCTCTAAATGAAAATGTTACTCTAAGGGGGAAAAAAGAAGTTGCAGTGCACGCAGCTAAAGGATGTAACATCAGTGTGTAGCTAAACTGTTCTGTATGCTCCTGGAAAAATAAACAAATTAAAAATCTACCTTGGACAAGATTGATCCATGTAACATTAAATTGCTTCGCTGCTGTGCTACAAAGATGAATTTGTCCATCAAAGACAATTCAATTATGGGAATACACCGAGCAGTGGAACATGTCCAGTGAGAGTCTGCCTGCGGGTTTGCCTCAGGTATGGCCCTCCCTGTGAGCTTGTACTGCTGCTTGGGATGACTGGTCACCAGTCATAACTACTGCAGAGGAGACACAGGGACGCAGGGCTCTGTCACTGTGAACCACATTATCTATATACTACATATACTACTACAAAACACAGTGCAGCAGACAAGGCTGAATAATCATCTCACAAAACTATATCTAATTTTAAATATATCTAACTGGAAAAACAAACAAACAAGCGAAAAATAACTTTACATTGTATTCTTTGCTATAGCAGATTGTTCATTCACACCTCAACTTTTAGTGCATGATAGATGTTTGTATGCAATATCAAACTTTAGTAAAATAGAGTAAAAACACTCATCTTTATTCCACAGGGCGTTCTGAAGGGCAGTGTTTCACTGCCAAAATGTAAAACTAATCAGAGTCAGTTACATTGGTGTTTGGAGCCATAGGGGAACAGAATCATTATACCACACAATGTAAGGGAGCAATGTACCACTTAAGATACTAAAAATGGCTATAAACAAATCGTTGAATCTATGTAGATGTGAATATGGAATGCAATATGCAGTGTTTCCATAGTTTTATACCCAATAATAATGAATTTCAGAAATTCCACCATTAAATCAGAAATACTTTTTTCTGAGCTGAAGGTGAAGTAACCCCCTGCCACCAGAGTGGAAACTACCACCAGCAAGTTCACCAAATATCATCTTGAACAAAAACAAGTTATTACCGTTCATTCAAAAATTATATTTCAAAAATGTCCAAATCAGCCCAATGTAAACTGCCCTGCTCCTCAGGTGGACATTTAGCCTCTGATTATACCATTGTAGCATAATTTCATACGCACTTAGTTGAGTTTTTAATGCCTATTATTACATGGGCATATTTGTTCATCCAGATATGTTTTAGTGATCTACAAAGTGGTCATTGGAGTGTCACTTCATGAATAGCCGACTGATCAAGCGGAGGCTGTTGTCATGGCGACTGGCAAGGGAACACAGGTAAGGGCATGGATGATTGCCGGAGCTGAAGAGGGCCTGATGAGTAGTGCGGGCCTCTGTACAATCAGCCCTGGATTCATGTGACACAGAGGAGGAAAAATAGAAAGAAAAACATTTGGAGATGGTGCCGGCGCCATTCCCCAAAGTCCCCCAAAATCACTGGTGCTCTGAGACTGGCCGACCACAGCTGCCCTTCATTTCACCCTCTGACAAGTCTCTCTCAAATCCTGCATATTAACAGCTGTGAAAATGGTCTGAATTTTATATGATTTAGGGCTGCATGATAGTACGTGGTGGATTTGTGTGTATTTTGGATTCTGTGAACATAATGGCAGGGTAAGCTATTGTTTATTTTGTTTGAATTGGGAAAATTGTAGTTTGATTAACTGTGGAGTGGAATTGCAGTGTGAGGGGACCTTTTTCAGGTGGAGGGTCCATCAGATGCTTTTCCCTGTGCAGATGTTATTGGTTTGTCTAGAATGTGTTACAGTCTGGCATTAAACCTATCTGTCTTCATGGAGAGCAAACGAGGCCACGTTACAGCTCAGAACTGTGGAAAGGCGCCCCAGCTCACAGTAAGATATCAGATTTTTTAGTTATTTTTGAGCTTTAAAACCACCTCTGTAATTTAACAAATGTAAGATAGAGCAGTTTAATGTCATCCCGTGGTAGAGCAATGGCAGCGATGAAACAAGAAAATTATCAACCTCCAACCAAAAAGTTACATAGTCACCTTCACGTGTCAAATATGTCATATTTTACATTGATCTAACTCCACAGATAGACCCATGCAGGCATTTGACAATTCTGTTTTTCAGTTATTGGTATGTTTTGTCTTATTTCCTCCTACTTTTTAGTCAGACCTGTTATCTTTTTGGTGAAAGTACATGTACAACTCTGTTCTGAAATGATTTTCATTGATTGGCAGACATCTACAGGGGATAATAATCACTAAATACAATAGTGAAAAAAAGAACATAATTGTTGAGTATTTTGTTGGTCATTCATTCATTTTTGGGGAATTCATTTTGTCCGTCACAGTTTTAAAAAAATAAACAAAAAAAAAACTGCTGATATTAAAATCACATCCACCCCAAATGATCACAGATAGTACTTTTTACTTAATTTTTTTTACCACATTCAGGAACCTCTGTCACTGCAACCTTAGTAACATGTCATTGTTTTGTGTTACAGACTTATCATTTGTGTTCAAAAACCACTTGGACTTAGACTTAAACAAACTGTATTGATCCACAAGTGCAATTCTGTGGACACATAACTCACACATCATAATAAATGTAATAACAAAGAGCAAAGCTGAATAAATGGGACCAATACATTCAAAATAAGTAAGCAAATTTACCAAGAGACTCTTGACAAGTAAAGGCCGCAGCCGCGCACTATAGGAACATTTGCCCAATTTAGACTGTGATTTGTTTCTCTCCGAGTTCGGTGACCCAACTTTGTGTCTTTGTGAGCGATTCTGAAGCCGCTGTTCTCAACTCTGAGCTGGTGTTTCATATCGTTACCATTAAGACAGAGACACAACACACAAACTCAGGAAACAGCGGAAATAGCAAGACTTTATTATTTACTTGTAAAGCTGTACATTTAAACGGCAGCATCTCATCCATATTATCCATAGAAATTGTCCTCTACAAATAGTGACACCCAGTCCACAAAATAGCACTGTTAATTTAGTTTGAATCGTTCTTAATAGTAAGTAATTAAGCCGACAGCGTTTCCTCACAGGTGTCTGTTTGCATCCACACGTCGCGCTGATCGGACTGAAGCTGCAGATTAGCGATCGAGACTCTACTTTATCACCAATTTTTCATGCATTAAAATTCATGTATCAGAAGTATAGATATATTAATAACTACACTTTTTTGTCTTGCATCTAAACTAGAAGTGCCTTGCTATAATCTTTTGAACACTTAACACAAGAGTCTCAAAGCGAGTTGTCCTACTCTAGACAGGAAACAGCATGTGGTGCTTAGCTTTATCCCCCTGCAGTCTTTGACATCGGCGATTTAAAATCTCATAAGATTCTCCTTGTGTGTGTGTGTGTGTGTGTGTGTGCACTTTTTGTTGCAAGTTTAAAAATGATTAAAGACTGACAAATCCTTTATTGTGTAGCGCCGTTAAGGCATAACTTTATAAATGCATATCTACAAGTAAAATACAGACATAGTAATAAAATATATATCTCAGCTATATACAAGAGGTTAAACTTTTTAGTACTTGCAAATGCATCGTATCTGAAAGTCTCACTGTATTGTCCATCTGTCTCCACCTCCACTTCATGCATGTTTCTATATGTGATAAAAGTTTCTCCAAAAATAGGGAGAAGGGGTTAGGGGGTACTGAAAACCCTTTAAAATCATCAACTATTACGTGCTCACGGAAACCACGGAAACCATTCACATCATTCACATCAATGTATTTTTGGATGCGGATGTTGCTATTATGAAGCCTTACAAAAAATGGAACACTACTTTTCATTTTAGCCCATGATTTAGTAGATTTTTGCCTCATCATATATTTCTCAGACTTGACATTAACCTTGCACAGGATGTTCCTTTTGGAGCGTGTCAGGAAAATGCTGCCTCATGTACGATAATAGCTGCAATAGTCCTCTGTGCTCCCGCATTGATTCTCACATCCAGCAAATATGAGCTTAAGGTGCCCAACTACAGGAGCAGAACCACATCACCCAGCCATGGCCTCCTCCCCAGTCTGCTGCTCACAGATAAAGTACGCTCATATTGACACCAAAGATAAAATCCAAAAGGTTACACAGTGGGGCTTTTCCATGTATTACTGGTGTCATAAAACGTTAAAGCACCTGTATTATGCTATTTTCTGATCTATATTATAATATTTCCACATCACAAACAAACCTGGAGTTGTGTTTTGCTTCATTCACACATATTTAACCCACAAATCCATCTTCACTCAGATCATTTGGATAATTTCAGCTCTGGAAACTAATAATAAAGGTTACTCAAATGTGTGAATGAAACAAAATACTATTCTAGATATGTTTTTGAGGACGTAGTAGCATTATAACATGACTTAAAGCTCACAAGAGTCACTTTTGAGTAATATTGGGCCTTTAATCCAATAAATTCAAGGAAAACTTGCAATAAAGCTTCACTCCTGTCACACAGATTCATTTTAAAGATACAGTATGCAGCTTTCTGTAAGTCACATATCACCTGCAACATTCCAAGCAAAGTTAAAACCTACTTCAGAACTTTGTCCAAGGAGATCGATCTGTTTTATGTCATACTGAGGAAGATTATTAAATTAGAAATGTTGAAATTTAACGAATTGGTGAAATATAACATTCTCAAAATCATGTACAAAGCTCATCAAAAAGTTTTACCAGAGAAGCTGCAAAATAGATTTCTAAAGAGAGAAAGTAGATGCCAACTACAAGGAACTGATTTATTCTCTAAACCAGAGTTTAGAACAAAACCAAAAGAAAGATGCATCTCAATCAAAGGAGTGAGTCTGTGGAACAGTCTTGAAACTGATATTAAAGAATCCAAGTCCATCTATATGTTTAAGGAAAGCTTGAAATTATCATTATTAAGAAAGTATAAAACTGCTGTGACAGGATGATTTTGTGTTTTTTTGCAAGGAAGCTGTACATCTATGTTTGATTTTGTGTAATGTAACAGCACAACACACTGGAAGTAAATAAGAGTTGATAAGGGGCAGATATTATCAGCTTTTTCTTCTTTCTGTGCCTTTCATTCATGTACCAAAATTGTACCAAATCTGTAATACTGTCTGCAGATATGTTGCATTGACTTGTTTTGTTTTAATGAATGAAATAAATATTATTGAATTGAATTGATTTGAATTGAATTACAGAGAAACATGAAGCAGCCAAATACGCATAGTCTTCAGTGTACATTTTGGCTGAAAAGTTGCACATTGTGGCTGTAATATAATCTTTAAAATACAATATTATCTTTCTGTGCCTAATGTATGAATGCAATTATTATTATTATTTTTTTGTCTAGATGGTGCAGGCGTTGCCGTGACGTTAGGTGTATGTGTGATTGTGTATACTGGATACAAAAGCAATAGGCTTTCGTAGTCAGAGGCAGGGTGACAGTGAATGGGTGTGAGAGGAGAGCCTGGTGCAGCTGTGTTTGTCAGGGACGACTGCACTGGACACCTGTATTGTATGTCCAACACAGACACCAGACTGAATAACACATCAAGAAGGTTTAGCATTATCCAAACCTCACAGATTATTATAAAAAAAGGACACTCTTTAGAGACCATATTTTATCATTAGCTAATACTAAAAAGGTTAATACGTGATAATAAGTGCTTAATTACATCTTTGTTAGTATTTATAAAGTATCCTGAGTGTATTTGATGTCTATTTTGCAAGAACTAAGCCATTTACTGTTAACTTAACATAAAAATATGATAAGAAAAAAGAGATTGCATTAGATGTTTTTGTATATACACTGAAATCTTAATAAGCATTAATAAGTGTTTGATAAATACCAACTAACAGATAAGTAACACCTAATTAGCAATGAATATTAAGAACTGTAAACACATGTATTTGAAGCAATGCCAGATAGATTAGTCTATATTGTGTAACATTCCAGGCAAATTTGTTCGCTGCTATGTAATTGCATTGTTATAATGACATTTTTAATATTTAAAATAAGCGCCTAATAATTTATGAAATGTTCCACAGTAGGGCATTCAACATATCTCCCTTGCATTTTATGTATTTTAATTAAGTATTAGTGTTGGAATTAAGTAGTTTATGGTCCAAGAATACCTTAAAACATGAATTCTTACCATGTGCAGGCTTGCTACTCCATCGATCTGACTATTAACCTGTCTCCATTGTGATTACCAAGTTTATTTCCATACTGTGGAATAATTAAAGCACAGTAATATCTCCATGGAGACGCAAGGTTACACCCTGCACCTTTAAAGATTTGTGTAATTACAGATACACAAACTACATTTAAATGTATGTAGTTAATTATTGTATTTATACTCCAAATCTTAAGACTGTTATCCTGTTTGGCCTTTAACATAGCACATAAATAAAGATATAAGATGAGTATATGTCTAGAGGAAAGGTTAAATGTAGCTATCATGACCCACATCGGTTTGACTGAACAGTGCGGATCTTATTTGATTTGTAAGATGAAATGAACTGCGAGCATGTTTTCATTCACAGCCCCCTGAGCGCACTACTCTAATGCATGTAGAGAGAAGTGCGTGGGCTCCGGTTCACCACGTATCACCATGTATCACCGCGTATCACCGTGTATCACCATGTATGCTTGTATTGACCTATCCCCTTTAACTCAGCGTAGTAGTGGATTTAATTAAGCACAGACTTCCTACTCTCCTTTCAATTATTGGCAACACCATCATGCAATTAGTAATTTCTTTCCATAATTGATTTTGCTTTGTAAATAGCCTAACCTTGTATTTACATGTATACAAATAGGTCTGGGCGAATACTGAATCTCCCATCTCCAATCAAGATTTTGCACATCATTTAAGAAGTATAAATATTAACTGCAGTGGTTCTATTTTCAGCACCATGCCAAATGTGCACAATAAACACAGTGTCCATGCATATTCATGTGTCCCTTTGGGCATTCATTACAAATACACATGTACCACTCTACTGTATGCTGGTAGCTGGAGAAATCTGTGTTCAGATGGTTTTAGAGGGACCTTGGTGCTAACATTTAAATCCAACTGTCTATACAATATTCAGAAAGGGAAACAATTAACTTTTAAAGGGTTGGCAGTTTGATTCCAGTTAAAACACAGCTGTGCCCTCCACCCAGACACTACAGCCTCCTTTCTAAGTATGAAAGTGGTGTGTGAGTGATTGATGGTTTTGCAGTAATGTTAGCATCATTTGCCCTTGACAGTCTAGGGGCTTTTGTTGTATGAATCAAATGCAGAAGGACTGTTTCCCTTTAATGTACAATAAGGCACTATTCATAAAGCATAGTTAGCCTGAGTTCTTCTCTCAAACCAAAAACACTCTGTTCCACATTGTGATGTCATGTGGTAATACAGAAAGTGCTCCAATGGGCTTTTAAACTCCATACACTAGCGGTTAACTTCCAAACTACCATATATGATCTCATAAAGTGGAACAGAGGGTTACTGTAATGTAGCTAGTGCCCATTACATAGGCTGGGGCTAGCAAAAGGTAAGGAACAAAGAAATGCTAAGTTTTAAAGTGTTTATTGTTAATTAATTTGAAAGGATTTAAGTGATAACCTGTAAAAGAAAAAGGGAATAAGTAAAAATGCATTGAATCAGAGTAATTGTGTAAAGGTGGTGGTACTTACCCTCTTTGGTGTGTGCCCAGGTGTTCCGGCCAAAAGAGTCCCCGGGGAGCCGGAGCACCTTAAGAAGGTTCCAGGGCAGGCGGCCATTT
>KN511774.1:9191-23365 GCA_000787155.1 Scartelaos histophorus
GCTGAAGTGTAACTAAATAAAACTTGAATAGAAGAGAAGTTTCAGGTGCCGTCTGCTGCGTTTCTGCTTGTGAGTTTGTTTTGTGTCTGGGCTTACAAAGCAGATTAGCATAAGGCTTTGATCAGATCTGCAGCCTGTGTGACTTTTGGAATTGCATCATCTCTGCGTACTTGCTTGTGTGGGCTTTCACTTAAACTCGCCCTCTGTCTGATTTCACACACGGCTAAACCTGGGGCCGGTGCTGATTTGAGATCAGAAATGCAATTCTGCGAGTCGTGTATCATTTGCCGAGCCAGGTCCTTTTCAGTGGGGCATAAAACAAACCACTTCGATCTCACTGAAGTCCAAAGTTTGCTTCCATTTTCTTTTCTTTTTTCGCCTGGTTTTTCTATTCTTCAAAAGAATATGGGTTGCACTGACTTCTGTTACCAGAAATATTAGACGTTTTTTGGTTGTTTGCTTTTTAAAAAATTGTCATATGTCAAAGGTTCATAATAACATAATAACAAACTGCGCCCTTATATGTGCATTATCACAGACCTGTTTAAATGCAAATGCAAATCTATTCAGACCAGCGATTCAGACATTCAGTAACCCAGTGGCACTTTGCACAATTTGTTTCATTTCATTGTTCAATAGTTTTAATGTTTTATATTGTGTTGGAGTTATTGGAAAGCACATTGGTCACCTTGAGTGTTCTAAAGGGCGCTATAAATAAAGTTTGACGGATTGATTTTTCACAGTGGACCTTTTGTACATAAAGATGGGATTTGGAGTTGAATTTACAAGTACACTTGAATTATACACATGTGTACAGTACAGAAACAGGATTCCGCAAAATGGCTTAAGAGTCTGTCTCAAAAACATAGTTATTTTAATTCACGAGCAAGGACCACAACTTTAGTGTAAAATTTACTTTATTATGGATGAAGACAGAGATATTGAAGGCCCATTTCAGATTTCTGAGGAGGTGATCTGTACTCAGCCTCAGCAACCACCCTCTCCTGAAAAGGAATGAAAAGTAGAAAAGAGGGGAGGGCTGCAGATGCAGGTTATTGAGAAGACAGAGAGGAAGAGAACAGGAGATATAAATTAGGGATGCAATGGCTTCCAAATATCGGGTCAGTCAATATCCTGGTCTACCACATAAACGAATGTAATAAGCCAAAAGCCCAAAAAGTCTCAGAACTTTTACACATTTGAGTCAGTTTTGTCTAATTTTATTTTAGTTTAATGGAAATAAATGCTGTTAACAGTCTCTGTACAAGTATTCGTTATTGGCAGATATAGCATCAAAATCGGAACTGAAAAATTTGAATCAGGTGCCAGAGTCCATACGCACTGAATGACATTTTAATATAACAATTAAGTTGAAATAGTCCTTGAAGAGGCTTGACAATGAGGACATTCTTCTACAGAAACAATGGAAATGTGTGGATGGCTTTTGTATTTTTGTGTGAATAATGAGCAATTAGCTGTACACAACTGAGATCTGTATGTTCTTGTATTTGCAGGTTGAGCCGTATCTGCCTTATGAGTACACATGTGAGGGTATGTTGGAGAGAGTACACGCCTACATACAGAACCAGGTATGTCCCCAATGTGCCCTGGCCCCCCCTGGTGTACTAAATATTTCATCATGTGTTCCATTCAACCCCCACACCAGTGCTTAGGGCCTCTTAACTGTGTGCCCCTGACATGTATGTAAGCAGACTTTTGATGAATGCACGCTTAAGCTCATTAGGAGCTACAAATTCAGCCCGGAGCCGTGGAGCAGAAGGCCCGCTGACAGTAATGAGGAGGGATGAGTAAGGAGAAACACAAGTGTGTCTCTGACCAAGATGGAGGATGTGAATAGGACAAGACTCGCTACAATCACATCAGCGCTTGTACATTGTGTCTGCTGTGTCTTCCACCACCATCCAAACTGGTCACAACAGATGTTCAGCCAATGAAGGGTCATTTTCTGTAATTTTTTGGTTTTAGTCAATTTATCAGCAATATGTTTCAATGTAAATTATAACCATATGCAGTTGGATGAGATACAATTTCCTCAAGATGAGATACGAGATTGGACCAATGAGAATGAGACAAGATGAGATTTTAACATAATTAATCAACTGTGCGATCCAGTTTCCAATATCGCCTCACTAAATTATTCTAATGAAGGTGTATGGAGTTTAAAAATACAATGTATAACCACATGACAGCACAAGGTGGAAGTGAAGAACCCAGCATGAAGTACAAAGTGAGACGTATGAATGACAAACTCCAAAATCATCAGCTCTTTCAATTTTAAGAAATATGAATGAAGTGTAGCTGCTCCTGTCAAACGCTTCTGATACTCTGCTCACAGTAAATTAACTGCTCCTAAAGTTTTATAACATCCAATTACCCACATATATCTGACCTAGATGTAGTAGACAGTTGTGTAGGTGGTGTGAGATTGATGGTGTGTTCAGGTCTGTTTGATAAATTAACACACAAATATTATTTCTACACACGTCTCCCGTGTTTCTTATTCATTCACCTCTTCGTGCTTCCTCATGCATTATATCTCAAGGTCTGGCTCAATACTGTAAAAGCATCATATTGAGCTGCATCTTGAAGTACAAGCTGTGCAGCAGCAGGAAGGTCATTGCCACATGAAGTTTTGCCCAAGAGGAAATGGTCATGAGGAAGCTGTGGCCATGGCAACCACACATCACCCTTGGCCTATAGACGGCAGTATTCATGAGAGTAGGTAGATTATAAAACTTAGATAAATATAAATAAAGTATATATAGCAAGTCCATTGTGTATATGTGAACATTTCTTACCTACTTGTCTCCATGGAGATCTCATTGGTTTGCCTGGAATGTCCCATAATATAACTTTAAACATATATTTTTTATAGCATTTATTCATTATGGGTGTTTCTATTGCTCAAAAATACATAATTTCCTTCTGTGAACAGGGCTGATTCTCCACAGATCTGAAATGTAATGTAGTGCTGTAACCTGCTTGTCTCCCTCATGATAGTTTAATCTATACTGTGGAACATTCCAGACAAAGCAATAACATTCCCACGGAAGTAGTGGACCCACCATGTTATGCAGTGCATTTAACTCTTATATGTCTTGATTTATTGCATTTTTAATTACATTTAATTTAATTATTAAAATAATTATTAAAATGGCTTTTAATAAAACAAAACATGCCCCGCGTCCATGCCCTTTAACACAAAGAAATCCAGTTGCATTTTTTCAAACCTAAACTCATCTCCAAACTAAGTGCTTTTAGAATTGGCTCATATATCATACTGAGAAAGCTCCAAGTTGATCATTGCAGATTTTTGAAGACTGAACATCCATTTGATTCAAATGTAATTATTTGCACAGGCCAGATCAAAACACACTCAGCAATGATAAATGAAACAGCTTAATAATAATTTAAATAGCTTTTAGAGAAAAATCTGAATCAGAAACAAGTTTTATTGCCATTATCAGTGAACAAAATAATTTGCTTTGGAACAGTGAAACATTGTTCGTGTGAACATGAAACACTGAAACAGTGAAAAATAACAGCAGAATACAGTGGTGGAATGTAATGTAAGTCAAAGTAGTGAAGTAGGAATTTGTACTTTTAAAGTTAATACTTTTTACTTTTACTTCACCACATTACACATTTTTTGAACAGGACTGAAAAGTAAAAGTATTTTTAATTATAAAGACCTGCAGAAACGTGGGTTTATTATTAACATGTTCATAATTTGAGCAAACAAAATAACAACAAATGCACAAATGCAGCTAGAATAAAAATATATATTCAGTTGTTTCTGTTGAAGAAAATTCAGCACACATTATCAACAAAATCAATACATTTGAAGCATGAAATACTTGAACAGATACTTTAACATTTTACTTTAGTATTTTTTTTTCTCCAGTATATGTAGTTTTACTGAGTACTTCTTCCACTCTTGGTAGAATATATGATCAAATAAGGGCAGGTGTATATTCTAGTGAGTATCTTAGTTACTCTGTACACTAAACGCCTCTGACACCTGCAGGACTTCTGTGCCCCTGATTACCCCTTCGTCCCGGGTAACCTGTCCAGACAGGGGACAGCTGGCGGGAGCAGGCGGCAGGGCCCTGTGTTCGTGCCCCTGTCCAACTCCACGGTGCTGGGATGGGCGCTAAACGTGAGCGCGCCTACAGCCTGGCCTCCTCTGAGCTCGCTCCGTCTGCTCGTGTCACAGGAGGGACAGTCGTGTGTGGAGGCCTGTCAGAGCTCAGGCTTCATCTGTGAGCCTGCTCACTTCCACTTCATCAACAACAAAGAGGCTCTGCATGCGTGAGTATAGCACTGCTCTCATCAGCACTCAATAGTCTGCATTACAATTAATAATACAAGACTGATAACACCCAGAGACTGTATATGTAAATGAACTAACCCGCTAGTTCCAAAAAGGAAGTGAACATGGGGATGCTCTGTCGGCTCCAGCTAACTTTACACTGATAACTTTTTGCCCCTTCTCTCTGTAATTGCTGAAGTGAGTCTTGTCATTTTGGTATTAAAATGTCCAGATTAACTCACATGATCCACATGATCCTGGTGTTTTATTTGGCTATTTTGTCTGCAATTAAATTCCTATGAACCTGGCTGTAACTGCTAGCCTCTTGAACTTCATTTGACTGGAGCCAAATGCTATGGGTACTATTCCCTTACTCCCTTAGTCCACTTCTTTATACAGTCCATACAGTGTAATAACTGCACCTTTAATAACCTTGATAAAGCATTAGGAGATACTTGATTCCAGATGAACAAAAAGTTTATTAAGAATCATTCCAGTTTAGTTTAGTACCAGTAACTACCTAATGAATACTCTAAGTAGTTAAAGTAGCTAAGTAGCTGATGAATCATTTTAATAAACAATTAGTTCATTAAGTTTATAAAGTCTTTCTTCATGCTTTATTATTTCTAACTGAGGTGTAGTTATTATAAAGAGGTACCAAAACATTCACTTACACAGAGCTGTTTGGGAGTGGATTAAATTTGTAATACAATATTATGAGTGAAAAATGAAAGATTGCAAATGTATTAGAGAAGGCTGAATGGCTATTTAGCTATTTAAGCTATTTAAACTGTAATGTACCTGGAAACATAGTATTACAGGTAATAATATGGAAACAGATCTTCAAAATGCATTATCCTAGGCCATGTCTTACCTGTTAGTGTGGTATTACTCTAAAGTGCGACCATTTCATTTTCCTGTCAAATCTCCATCAGCCCTTTTACCATGCAGATGTTCACAGCAGGTCCTGCAGGGCCCCACACGACACATGAGCGGCAGGTAAAAGCTCTTAATCACTGAAATCATGCTCCATGCTCTCCTGCCTACAGATCTGCACTTTTCTGAATGATCTTATTTCACATTTGATCAAGGGACTATCTAGGCCTGTTACAATAATATATTTTGAAGTGCTACAAAAATGTCACAATAATATTGAAACAACTGAGTTGCAAGAAACAAAGTAGAATAAAACTTTAGTTATAGTATAATTACTTACAGAAGTAGTTATATTTGAAACTTTACAGTTCAAATCTTCCCCACCAGTACAATTAAATTGTACACAGGGTAAATATTGTCATCTACATAGTACTGTACCAACAGTACTTTAGTGAATATTAGAATGATATTAATATAGTAATTACATTTAAAGTATTTAGCCTCATGCAGTATTTGCATGCAATCTAAAAGATCCTACATTACACTAGAGATTCTTTTGAGCATTTAGCCATTCTAAGTTACCTCCTCACAAACATACCTTGAGTTGTGTTTTGTTTCATTCACACATTTCAGTAATTCTGGTTTAGTCTGTCTAGTCTTTAAAATCAAAATGCATTCAACACTTTTCTGTAGGAAATCCCGTCACAAACCTGCTTGAAGAGGTGAGACGTGTGTTAACTGAGTTGTGGGTTGCCGCACTCTGTAGGGAACAGAGAGTTTGAGCCTCAAACACTGAACAGTTTCTCCCCAGTCGACTTTATTCTCTGCACTGGTTTCATCCAGAGTGTGTGTCTGTCTGTGTGTGTGTACGTGTACATGTGTGTGTGTGTCTGTGTGTGTGTGTGTGTGTGTGTGTGTGTGTGTGTGTGTGTGTGTGTGTGTGTGCGTGCGTGCGTGCGTGCGTGCGTGCGTGCGTGTGTGTGTGTGCGCGCGTGTTTTTACAATCCCCCCTTTTGTCACCGTCTTCTCTCATCCTTTTCCTCTTTGACACCTCATACCTGCTTCACTCGTCTTCCAACTTCACTTCACACTCTTGTTTAAACCGTAACACACATGAGAGCTCTCACCTGTGACATAGTTTCTTTTTTCTTACACTGAAATTTCACATTACTTTTCACTTTATTATGCTCTGCTCTGTATAAAAAAAATCGCACTTCTGTGGCTGAGTGGACTGTCTTCTAACATTAGTCACAACTTAATAATAATAATGACCCTGCTGACCACTAGTGACACTGTTACTAGTTACTGTAGCACTTGTAGCCTCTTAAATGTGGATATCATGGTAATACTTAATAATTACTTACACTTAATAAAGCATGAAGAAACGTTACATTAATGAACAAATACTAGTAGCTTATTGAGTAACTGCTTATTTAAGATAAGGGCTTTAGGATTAGGAGTTAGGATCAAGCTGGGATCCAGAATACACCCTTCTTCAATACTTTACGAAGATGTGAATCTGGTCACTGAATCTCCACATTTTCAAATGGATGTGACTGACAGGTGCATTAGCCAATCTGGGACACGCCATGGTCTTTCGTTTCAGAAAAGATAAAGGAAAAACATGTCACAGGGGACTCTGTCTCTGTTGTTAGACTGTGGAATCATTTGTGCCTAGATTTGGAACAATGTTCAGGCATAATAACAGCATCAATTGCAATTGACAAATTATAAAAAGTGAAATGTGCTAATTCTAATGCTCTTTTTTTTCCTCTTCTGTTAATAACCTCTAACAGGAAACTGGAAATTTTAAGTTAGAATTAGGAAAGAGGATAGGATTAAATAAATTCTACTTCATCCCACTCCTTTTTGGACAGCTCTGTGGCCTTTGCACATCTATCTATTATTTTGATTGTGACTGCATTTGTGATCTTATTTATGACGCAACTTCTGTTTTATATGTTGTGCCACAACATATAAAACATGCCCCTCTCGCTCCGTCTGCCCCTCTCACTCTGTCTGCCCCCCTCACTCCGTCTGCCCAAATTGTCATGTATTTTATCAGCTGGTCACTATTAATAAAAATTTAAAATCGTCTTCACAGAGAAAAGCATTTAACGGACCCTCCACCAGAAAAGTTTTACCTTTAAAACTTGAATCTTTTTTTTTCTACATTCTTAAGATGGCTTTTTACAATATGTAACATCTTTCCATAGCACATATTTGTCTTGAGCTTATAAGAGGAAGTGTATTTTAATATGTTTTCGACTCTGTTTCCAGCCTGGAGGTGCAGTGTGAGGTGGTGGACTCTGAGATGAACCACATCCTGCCTGCTTTCTCTGTGACACGGAGAGAGTGTGGTCTGCAGAGAGAACCACTGCTGTTCAGCTGTGCAGGACACTCCCCCAAATACAGGCGTCTGTGCCCCTGCAGGGACTTCCGCCAGGGACAGGTGGCGCTGTGCCGGGACTGTCTATAGTGACTGGACACGGAAACAGCCCACAGGGGGCAGTGGAGCTGTTAAAGGGACACCTGCACTAACTGGATGGAGCTATGATAGATTTGGGTTAACCATTTGAGTACCGTCTCAGAAAGTCATAGCAGTGGTGAATACGACATGAGAGGTGATGGAGACCAGAGACTGTTTGGTAATAAAGTCACCGATGATATATATATACTGTATTTTTCACAAGAAACAGACATGAAAATTCCAATTTGGTATAAAAAATGTAATTTAAAACTTTGTCTGACCAGCGAGTTCCTTTTACATTCTGTTCAAATAAAGAGGGGACAAGAACAAAACCATAGAGGGGGGAAAATCCTCCGTCCAAACTTGAGACGGTCCAGTCAAAGCTAATTTGTAGCTCGTGTCTCTCAAATGTGGAAGTCATGTCCTTTCCAAAATTCTCATAACATTCAGAACAAAATATATAGCTTGTTATACTTGAGATAAATATTAGTTTGGTGCTTTGATTGTTGATTCTGTAATAAGTCCTCTCAGTTCTTTATGTAGTTTTTTCCCTCTTTTTTACATGTAAACCGTCATGTTTGTTTTGACGTGAATGGAGCATGCGTCTCTCTGATTGGCTAAACGGCCTGTCAGTCACGCCCTCTGGAACCAGGGAGACAGGATCGAGCTCCAGATCCACTCGTCTTTGTAAACTTTTGTCAAAGCATGTGGTTCTGGCCAGTCGGGTCATTTAAAATCTCTGTTACAGCTTCTTCTGTTTTGTTTTCTTAACGCACAGTGAAGAGAGTTTAAATTTTGCTTCTCTGCATCAAAGGGATTCTGTTCAACTTTTCTTGTTATTGTTTCTGCATGTCATTAGGACTTGTTAATAAGACACATTATTTATTCCACAAATTCTGGGTCAGTGAAATTACAGAAATTCCTAAATATAGCACCTGAAGCTACTGGGCTGCAGTGGTCTAAAAGAGTGCCAAAAAGTGCCAAACCAAAATCATGTCAATGAAGTGAGAAAAGTTTTTTTAAATCACATTTTAAAGTGCATACGACAAGTTAAACTAGAAATTTCACTAAAGCATAGTTAACATATTTAAAGCACTATGAAACTTTCGGTTGGAGGTCCGTCGGCTGCTTGTTTCTATGGATATGGATAACATGGATAAAAGCATTTGACAGAGCCTCCATCCAAAAAGTTACACAATACACCTTTATGATTACCTTGTTTGAGCATTTTTGTGAAGTCGTACAGTATAGTTTTACTTCCTGCTTAGACATGGGCAATAGATATTTCATACATAGTGGTATTTTCATGATTCCAAGCAACTACACTGTGTAAACAAGGACCAACGTGTATTTAATTTACTCAAAATAACTAGACAAATAAAAATACAGCTAGAAAAATGTGGCCTTGTGAGTAAATTGTCCCAAATTTTTGCATGGCCTTAAGTGTATTTTTGTCATTTTCAACCTTCTCCAATGATATAAAACTATTCTAAATATTTAACACGGGTACTATCCTCCAAAAAATCAATCAATAATTAAAAAAAACAACGAAAAAAAACCCCAAAACCTGTCGTATGCACTTTAAAGATCCACTTTGGAGCTTTTCTGCTAGGGAGTGCACCACAAGCTTGTTTCAGTGGACATATTGTTTTGTTGGAAAATATTCAAAGTAAACTCATCTATGTTATTCAATTGCAGGTGATTTACTGCTCAAAAATCCAATGAAAAACATGCATTCCTACAGTGAGTGGTCTCATCTCTCCACAGATCTGAGCTGTAACTTGGCCTGGATGCATTGAGTTTCCATGAAATAGTGTAATGCCATATTGCGAGACTTAGACTTAAAATGTTATTGTTCCACTGGTGAAAATATTTGGACAGTTTAAGGATATTTTAGACAAAGCAGAAAACATTTCCATGAAGACAAGCAGGTGGTGGACCCTCTACCAGAAAGTTACACAGTGCAGCTTTAAATCCTTTCTCTTGTATCCAGCCCTCCAGAGTGGAAGAAGTGCTATATTTGTCTCCAGTCTCCACTATTGTGTTTCAGTGGCAGGGTCTTCAGATGTGTCATATGGAAAAAGTCACCCCGGGTCAATAACCAATCTCCGCGGTGGACTTTGACAAAGGGATGATGGACAACTGGGTTATCTGTGTGGCCCCCTTCAGTGACGGACAGAGTCATTTATCAGAGCAGACCCAAATGGAGGCTACACGGCTAAACGCAATCATCTCCTCTCTCAAAGGAAGCAGGGGGCGGGGTCAAAGGACTAAGATTAAAGGTACAAGATTATTTTTCAAGAAATAAGCCTTCAGAGTTTGAATGTGAGTTTTTGTCCTGGAGGCTTTGTGATGGAAATATCAGAAAATTAAAAAATCTGAATGAACCCAGGTGCCTGACTTGGTTTTATGTTGTTGTGGTGTGGTGGTGTTTTGTGTTCATTAAGTGTAAGCTCCACTGGGGATTATAATTTTATTTTTTTTTTCAGTTTTCAATCAATCAACAAATTAATTCATAAGATTGGTGTTTGTTCTGACCCCAGGTAATTAAATAATATATTTATACATATTCTGTCAGTGTTTACAGGGTAGCTGGGGTAATGTCATTAAATAAAATGTTGCCTTAAATGATACTAAACACATTTCAGTTTAATAAGAACAATATGATTATATTAAATTGAAATGACTGATATGATGCTTTACAGTGGAAACCTTGAACATTGCAAGTCCCAGAACACCCCTCTGAGTTTTCTCCACTTTTGGTTTGCCCTACGTTTACAGTTTCATCCAAAAGTCTCCCAAAATCCATTGACTCCAGCATCAGTTTAAGTATTATGATCCTCATTTGTCTCCACAACACATTTGAATAGAATTACTCTGGTATTTTTGAATTCCTTCAGCCCATTAATAACACAGATGTCATTATCGTTCATACTGCTGTGTGTGACTCTAAGCTGTGGGGTGAATTCAGTTCATTGAATGAGGAAAAGTCATAAATGCCAAAATAGTTTTATGAAATTCTCAATAATCTGAATTTTCACTTTTTTGTAAATGTCGCCTCATCACTGACACGACACCAACATCATTTCAAACTGCACTGAATCAGTTCATCTTTTTGCTTTACAGTGGAAACATTTACTGGGGAAATCCACCCAGTATACAAAAACAAGATGACTAAACTTTCTCTTTCTGTATTAAACCATAAGTAATATTAGAGGAAAATGATGGATCACAGACCAAAGCAAATATTTTAATCTCCTTATAGATTTAAAATGCATTGTCAGAAACAAGATTTATAAATGCATGTAAAAGTATACAAAGGTACCCAGAATGATCCCAGTGAAGATGGACCCACGTCACAAGATCTCGTGACATCAGCAGGTGGAGCAAGGTTTAGAACTCTTGAGAAGGAGACAGACCATGTGGCACTGGCCAAACCTAAGTATGTTTATGATTAAAGAACACTGAAACAAAACAGTCAACATTCATACAGGATAGAACAACATAGTATGGGCTCTTAACCAACGAAGATGAACCCATATTCTATTCTATGATAATGTTGTTTTCTCATCACAAACAAACCTGGAGTTGTGTTTTGTTTCATTCAAACATGTTTAACACGCAAACCCTGCACATTTATTTTGTCTCTCGAAACCGAAAACACTCCACCTTGTGTTGTCATGTGGTAATACCGAAAATTCTCCACTGTGTTTTAAAACTCCACTAGAGTTACCTGGAATTTGCCATCTCTACTGAATTTAAGATAAAGGTAACTACCACTTCATGACAAGGTGGAACAGCCTTTTGAGCGCTGGAGATGAAGCCAGACTAAGAACAGAGGGTTACTGACTGAGACAAAGAACAAATCCAGATATGTTTTTGATGAGGTAACAACTTTATTAAATGACTTAAAGCTCACAGGAATCAATTTTTACGCAATATAAGACATTTAAAAGTCGAGGTTTTGTCAGCTCTCTGCTTTTCATCGGCAGGGTTAGCTTTTCCATTTCCATTTTGATAAGAGAGGTCTTTAGTTGAACTCAGGGTGACTTTCAAACTTTACAAGGCCACACGTACCAGACAGATTTGATGTATTTTTTGCAACAGCTGGGTTTTATATTTTTTCCAGATCGCATTGAAATGCTTCTGAAGGACTATGGGCTTTAACAGGGGTCTGCTATGTCACTGAGGGCTCCATCAAGGCCATGAAACAGAGAAGGAAATAGCTCAACATTTATTTAAACGACTACATGATGGGCCAAAATATTAACCTACTCGTCTCCATGGAGATGTTATTGCTTCACCTGGAATGTTCCATGGTATGACTTTAAATATATCAATCTAGGATTTATTCATTACAGATGTTTTTATTGCTCAGAAATGCAATCATCCTCTCTGTGAATAGGGCTGATAATGTAGCCTATAGTTGTCCCCCTTGAGATACATAGGATTAATCTATTGTGGAACATTCTAGACAAAGCGATAAGATCTCTATGGAGACAAGCAGCACCAGAAAAGTTGCACCATGCACCTTTAAATTGTTTGTTTTTGCTATTTTTTTAAAAAAGCCTGTTTGAATTTGGGTTGCAGTCTTACATCTTTATTTACAGTTATCTTAGTCATTAAAAACTAAGGAGACCCTATAGATGCTTTCAGATTAGCCTTTCCATTTCTTCCTCTGTTTGTTGAGTAAAAAACAAAATAGATGTACATTATTGTGTTTGGTCTACACATTTAGATAAAGGAAAGATGTCATTTAAACAGTCTTTATATGTGCGTTATTGGCTTGACTGTTACAAATCTAAATTAGCAGCTTATTTGTGTTTCTTATATCTGCTGTTTAAATAATACAGTAGTACAGAGGCAGCTGAATAATTGGATTGTGTGAAATACATAATCACACATTTAAAACTGTGAATTTTCTTCTAATAACTCTTTTGTGATTTTTGAACATCTGATTCCCCTTATATTCTCTTCTGATATTCATTAAGGGATTGCGGTTGATGATACAAACACACAATATTTGCGCGCTGAAACACTTTCTTTGCTTTGTTTCATTCTCCCCTGTGGTCTCATCACATTGAGGTGTAAGTCTGTATTTGCTCTGCTCTAATCTGCTGAAAGCTACACAAATACTTACAGGCTCAATGTAGAAGAATGCTCATAAAAAGTGCATTGCCCCAGTTCAACCATTAGTGTGCATCCTGTGTGTGCCATTACTGTTGGACCAAAGCGCTTAGTCAGTTACTTCGTTTATTTAGTACGACTTATAACTACTTTGAGGAGCTCCTACTTTTAGCACAAAGCAAAACCATAGCATGTGTAAAGTGTTGTTTTAACCAGTATACTCCCAGTGTTACTAAATTAAATAGTAGGTGTATGCTTTAAAGGGTCCATATTACACAAAATTGACTCTTGTAACCTTTAAGCCGTGTTATATTGTTCATCAAAAAATCATCAAAAACATACCCAGAGTTGAGTTTTGTTTCATTCACACATGCTTGGGTAATCCTTTATTATTAGTCAAAGTACTATACTCCTCCTGATGATGTTACGTCATGGTAGTTTTCAAGTTAACAGCTTTTCATTGACCTTTAGTTCAGAAGAGATTGGCAATTCCAGGGCCAAAATCATTCAATGTATTTTCACTAGCAAGGACCTCGCCGTGGCAATGGAATATGATAATGATATTTCATACTCAAGGTGGGGGGGGCATCTCCAATCCAAAAACCCTCCCCCTTAAAGATGATGTTTTCGGACTGAAGGATGGACGAGAGACACAGGGCGGGAGGGAAGGGGCCAAGAGCGCTGGCAAGGATGGTGTTGTCGGGATAGGTCGTATAAACTATGCTTCTAGGGTAAATGAAGACGTGGTTGAGATAAACTGTGGTTAGCTGGAGAGGAGGCTGGGGCGTGGTCCAACTCCTGAATCTCAGTTTATCATATTAACTCCATTTAGTGAAGGTGTATGGAGTTTACAAACACAGTGTAGCATTTCATGTATTATCACATGGCATCACACAGTGGAGTGTTTTCTGTTTGAGAGAAGAACTCTATGCATGTGTGAATGAAACAAAACACAACTTAAAGTATATTTCTGATGAGGAAGCAACATTATAACATAGATCAGAAAATAGCCTAATATGGGCCCTTTAATAGGACAATTTTGACATCATTTTGCTGCTGGTCAAAGAGGCAGACACAGTCTCTACATTTAAGATTAGGCTCAAAACGTTCCTCTTTGAAGTAGCTTATGGTCAGGTCAGTTAGGAACAGAAACTAAACCCATAGGCTTAGTTAAGCTGCTCTAGGAGATAAATTACTGGGGAAAGTATGGCAACTTGAGCACTGTCCTCTGGTCTCTCCTACTTATTCTCTTCTACTTATTCTCCTCCTACTGTTAAGAATATTCAATTACTAGTTCATTTGTAGTCTGTTCTGGACAATTTTGACATCATTTTGCTGCTGGTCAAAGAGGCAGACACAGTCTCTACA
>KN511776.1:5436-28390 GCA_000787155.1 Scartelaos histophorus
GAAAGATTTGATGTCTGGCGTGGAAACTAAACGAAGTATATACTCCATAGTGAAAAAGGCAATGCACATAGACTCTACATATTCCCAGTAGGTTTTGCCACTCAGGTGACCAGAGGGAGTCTTGTACTGCATCTCTTCAACTGTATTCAAAGTCATGGCCACCAGTGAGATCAGCACAAAAAGACTGGAAGCTACAGCCATGAGTTTGGCCTTCACAGATGAAAACGGCTTCTCCATGAGGTTCCAGATGGCTCGTCTTGAATGGCCCAAAAACATGTCATGAAACAGCTCCTCGTTCTCCTCAATCTCTACCTCCGCCTCCAGCTCCCTTTGGATTTTCAGTTGTTCGTTTAGTTCGTCCTGTCTCTCTTCAAAAGAAATCCTACAGCAGCGGTTGGTGTTTTTGATTCGTACCCCCCAGTAATTGATCTCCTCCAGAAAGTTTCGCGGACACAGCTCATCTTTGATCCACAGCACCCCAGTCCTGTAGAAGTTAAAGATGCAGTGGAAAACATCTGGGTCCCGGTCAAAAAAGTACTCATTGTTGGTCACAATGTAGTCATCACAAAGGTCAAGTTTCATATTGTGGTCAGTGTAGGTAGCCAGACGTCCTATTCTTGTCTTGGGGTACTTGGCTGCCATCTTATATGCTATTTGATAGGGTTTACCTCCCACATTGATGTTGATCATGTAGTTCTTCTTGGATGGTGAGATTTGTTTAATCGGAGGGTATAAATCATCATACTCCTCTTCATACTCGGCATAGATGTCATAGATATCCCGGCTCAGCTCCTGCAGCGAGTTCCAGTTCTTCACAGAGCTCTCCTTGGCCAATGGATAAGCGATCTCTGAAGGCCTCCTGTTCAAACCGGTGTCTCCCACTTTGTAGTTGGGGAAGAGACTCTGCCTCCTGTTGAAGAAGGTGACCACCTTCCCTGTGCTCCCCATTTCGAGCCCAGAGCACAGTGCAGACACAATGCGGACTATAGAGGCATTACTGCGTCTAATACCTCGGCACCTAAGCACAGGACATGAGCAGGATTCCTCATGGCCCCATTAATGTTGCTGACTGAGAGGATCCGCGTGCTTACAGGACATCTAAATACCATTATCCTCTGTTGAGCTGCCGCCCTCCCTGACATGGCATTGGCTGTTGGGCATAGTTCAACATATGCCAACTATAAATGCACTTCAAAAATACATTTCAACTAGTTAAGATATTTTTAGCAAAATCATTCACACAGTAATCATTCATTGTTTTATATATTTGGTTACTTTTGAGTATATAGACCTCTCTATATTGCTTTAATCTTCTTCCAATCCCCACAGATTATTCAAAGGAAGTCATATTGGAAGGGTATGATTGAAAAATGCCATTGCGTGTCATTGCATTTTTTTCTAATTTTATCTGTGTCAAAGGATTGTACAATGGTGCTGGAAAGGGGTTGAAAATAGGACATTATTATCAATGTTTTGCGTGTATAACTTAAAATCCAACATTACTACAGAATTATCATACCATGTGAGTGCCCAACTTTTAGGTAAATGTTAGTTTTTTAAATCTTACATTGCGCAAATAAAATGTTTAATTTTATTTTTACATGGACAAACTGCACTTTTTAACATGTTTAACTTCCTGTTGCTAACCTAGATGACATGTTAAAATAATTAAGTGTTTAAGGTGCTAACGCAGTGACATTTAAATGGAGTTACCAGACTTAAGGTATTCTTACCAGGGCAGTGTGTCATAAGATTAGGGTGTGAATTGGATTTGTTATTCAAACCAACACATAAACAAAAAGTACAGTAAAGGTGAAGCTGAGTAAAGTTTGTATTGACCCAGACTGGGAATGTCAGTGCTTTAAGCAATGGTCCCTCAACCTGAACATTAGAAGTTTGATTCTCATTCAGACCAAGTTTTGTCATTGAGATGAGATTCAGTATTACAACAATTATTATTTACCATTAAATTCTCTCATCATGACTGACCCAAAATAGGAACTTAAATGCATATAAATAACATGCACATATTTTCGGATTATAATAATGTTATCTAGTCTTCAGGTCTGTCGCAGTTTCCTGCCACTGTTGTATCTAATGTTTACAGATCAAATGTGGTCTCTTCAAAGCAGCTTAGTAGGAAAGAATGCAGATTATAATCCTTCCTGTAGGTATGTAAATCCTCGTGCCATACACTCCCTCATATTTACAGATGCAAATCCAAACACAGATTGTTTTCTGTTACAATAATCTGACCATTGCACTTGACCTTTACAGATGGTCAGAGGGTCATCATCACAGGTACGCTCAGCCCAAAATGCAAAATGCAATCAGGGGGCTCAGAGTAGATGTGCCTGATGCATGTAAAATACTGGGAAGGGTTTGCAACTTGTGTTGAACGTTTGAAATAATTTGCTTTATTTTTATTTATTTATTTGCACTAGGCTGATTTTGGACAAACCAAACAAAAAAGCATAAACAGTGTAAAAGAAATATGAATATATTTGTGATATGCACAATTCGAAGTACTATTACAAATTTTAGCTTTCTTTTGTATTTGAACATTACTGAACAAACTTGTTGGTACTTGGATGCATTCAGCCTATTTCCTGGGTGCAAACAGTTGTACACAGTGACACTTCAGCATACAGTGGCAAAAAGCAATAATTGGATGTTTTTGTGTAAGGTTGAGGATAAATCTTTATGAGGATGCTATAAACACCATTAGGCTATAACATTTGTCAAATAAATCATGCTAATTGCATTAACAAACATTTGTAAAGGATATTTTTTCTTAATATTAGTTTTATTAATATGAATCCTATCTGCATAATAGCCTAGATACAGGCCTTATCTGCTCCCCTTGTGCATTATGGATCAATATATATCAGGGGTGGACAATTATTTTTTCCATGAGGTCACATGAGAAACCAAAAATATTGTGAAGGGTTAGGCCAAAATGCTTAACTCAAATCTTCATAATATTAATTATATTTCTTTATAAAAAGCAGTAAATAGCATTGTTTTGACATACTGGAAAAAGTATATGTAATGAAAAAGCGAGGTAGCCTTTCAAAAATGTAACAAAAAAGAAACACCTAAAATAAAAGCAATACAGCTTTAGTCATGAATGTGGTAAAATTACCAAATATGTTTATCTTGTCATTCCAAACCAGGGCCGTACATGTGTGGACCTGGAGCTGTATAATGCCCAGGTCTGACATCAGTTATAGATACTGAATTATGTATTATTTGTTCAAACTAAATTGTACTTAAAATGTCATGGTATATTTATACAGTATATAAAGGTAGTATATATATATGAGGGTTGAAGAAATGCAAATTTTTGACTGGAGGACACCATATCACAGTACTTCAGTTAAAATATTCTTAATTCTGAAATTGAGGCAGCTGGAAGCAAAAGTTCAGTGGAACAAAATGTGATTTTAATGGGAAAATTGGGATTAACTTCAGAATATCACAAAATATTAAAAATCAAGGGACATTTGGAAAATGAAAACCTCTCAGATACATGTGAATTATTTCAGAGCGCAGTTTAAAAACACTTACAATTGTGTTTTACACTATTTGTTTACTTGACAAGAATTTATGATAGACACTAAGCATTTTTACAAAGGCAAAATCCACATTTTGACGTTTTACTAGACAAATCCTTACAGAAATGTTAAGCTCACAACAGTTTTTCTTCATCTACAGATATAGTACAGACTTCATCATAAATTATTCTTTTTGTGAAGCTCAAATACTAGATTAGAAAACTGTATTTTTCCATCCTTCTTAACAAAGAAGCAAAGTAAATAAGATTTATACCTCAGAAAGTCAAAATTGTTGCTTATTTTTGTTATAATGCTATAAAACCATTAGCATTTAGATCTACTTGTTAGCTAATCATTATAAATATATTATGTTAGCTTCATTTTGCCTCCATTCCAAAATCCCAACATTCTGATAACATAAGATTTGAGAAGGGACATGGTCCAGTTTGTTGTAGTAAGTCCAGTGAGTCCAGTTTCCAGTTTCCAGTTTTCTCACTAAATCTCTTATTGTGAAAGTCCCAGGCGGATGTTATTCACGAGCAGCTCCATCTACAAAGAAATCGCCGCTGTTTTAAAGGGAAACCGAGGTTGTTGAGCTCTAGGCTTGGAGTAGCGGGCTCCAGGTACGTATCATTTCATCTGTGGACACTGCTCACACCGTGTTTTGTAATATCTCTGTCCGATTACACTGATGGATCCTGCATCATCGCTCAGTTTTGCGGAAATATCGATGCGGGCAAGTGTCAAGTGGCGACAGCTGGTGAAGTGCAGCCCACCGGCTAGGTAGCACCGAGCTAACCCGGATAGCGGTCATCAATGGCTTCAGTTTACTGTAGACAGCTGCGCAACTCGGTTAGAACATGTAATATAACCTCATTTTACCATTAAGCACTGTGCATTTATAGTATATTAGTGTGATGCCAGCCGGGTAAAATAAACCACTGCCCTTTTGAATGAAACGCGTCGGAGTAGATGTGGTAATATGAGCTTGCTTACATCCATAAATTGCCACACAAATATTATCTTTTGCGGTTTTCCGACTTGTTATATTGCATTGAATGAGTGGAAAATCGATAGTACATCCAGGCTGCTGTCTTCTGGTCTGTCTGGCTCCATAAGTTATGAACCAAAGTACCAAATATTATCTAATCAAACTGGATGTAAGAGCCTGGAGTCTGGTCTTTTTCCATTGGCCTACAGAAGCATTGACTGTCTTGTCCCAATATTTTGAGTTCTTGTGCAACAACAATATTATGCATTGTGTTTTTGAGCTATTTATGCATTTATTTTTACACATTTTATAGTCCAAGCAATGCAGGAGGTTTTAGGTTTATGCAGGTCATTAGCAGAACACTCAGATTTAGTTGCTTTTTTTTAAAAAAATCATCTAACTATCTTAAAATAATATTGATTGTGACTGATGTTGACATTTATTTAATTTTTTTAGAAAACAGTTTCATAAAGATGGTGTATGAAATAACATTTGGAACAAAACATATTTTTTTCAAGAAGTTAATTATTATATTGTTAATATTATTCAAATATGTTTTCTAAGAGCGTATGGAAATGATGTGGTAAACTGTTATGAATTCAAAGTGGAAATATTAATTCATCTAAACAATGGCTTCATTATGGCTTAATAGAGAACTAGTGTCACGTGTTATGCTGAGTTCAAATGTCCATTATGTTGACAGTAAAAGGTTGGTTTGTTGTGCAGATGGAGTAGTATTGAAGCAGATGGGGGTGGTGACTCATTGTCTTCTAGAGTAGGGGGGTCTTATAATGGCCACTCTGTCCCAACAAGCCTGCTCCGAAAACCCTTAATCACTCTAAAACACTTCCCTTGGAAATTGCATCCTGTTTACACACTGTACCTTCATCGGAGCCTGCACAATGGCAAATACAGGAAGTGGCAGTTTTGATGCTCATTGACTAAATTACCAGAAGGTCACGTTATATCATTTGTTTTTTCCAAATTTAAAAACATATCTGGTCACAAAAAACAAGATTGGCCAGAAAAAAGTAGCCTCTAGCTCTTAAAATCTAAACAACAAACAAAATTCCAGTTAAACTTCACTTAAAGATTTGTGCGTGCATTGTGTAACTTTTCCGCTGGAGGATCCGTCAAATCCTTTTCTCCAGATGTTATTGCTTTGTCTGAAATGTTTTACAATACGACATTACACCTTTTTATCTTCATGGAGTCCAAAATAGACCAAATTACATGTCAGATCTGTGGAGAAGCAACCCCATTCACAATCAGGATGCCTGTTTTTCTAGGCATTTCGAATTATAAAACCACATGTAATTAAATAAATGCAATTTAGAGCTGTTTAATGTCATAGCGTGGAACATTCCAGGCAGAGCATTGACATATTAATAGAAACACGTAGCACACGACGGACCCCCAACCAAAAAGTTACATGGCGCACCATTAAATCTACATGGTTGTGTATTTAAATCTCATATTAATTTATCTCTGCTCCATTATCTTGTCCACTGTGTATTGCCTCATGACTGGAGGACACACTTGTAACTGTACACCCCAACTCCCTCCAAAGACCTGACCTTGACCAAGTCCTGGGTCTCTGGTCCTAGCAAGCAAACAAGAGCCTTTGGCAGCTTCTCTGTTTTACAATGAGCCTGTCATTCTTTGTTTACTCCATTTAGATATGTGTTAGCCTGGACATTTGCCTCAACGCTTAGAAAAGGAGTGTGTTTGTTATCATTTCAAAGTGAATATGTGCTCCATTGCAATGAACATGTCAACTTGATTAAAAGGACTCATATAACAGTAGCTTGATAAATTCACCATTAGCTTGTTAATGATCTTCTGTCCTATTACTATTTAGATGGTTTTGATTGTAATATTCAACATGGATCGACTTTGTAAAATAGGGTTACAGCTAAACAGAATTGCAATGCATAGACAGATTTTTTTCCTTATTTTTCAGAGTAATAAGAAAACAGAATAGTAGAAGGGGTTAGATAAATTAAGTTATCAGTTTAAAATGTGGATATTGAAATAGGCTGAAAAAGGCAAGTTTATTTGTATAGCACAATTCGTACTCAAAGTGATTCAAAGTGAAAAGACATTAAACTCACAATACACACAAATCAGAACATAAACAATTATCATAAAATTAACAGTAATACAGAAAGAGAAGAGTGTGGAATAAAAACCTTTCAGTCATGTGCATAGCTTAACAGCCGTTTTGAGCCTGGATTTAAACAGTCAAAGTAGAAGCCTGTCTCACATTCACAATTTATACTTCACTATCCAGTCAGTTTATACAAATGTTCTTCTAATTTAGATTCTGGCTCAACACACCACAGATGTACAAAGCAGTGTGCAGGTCTTGAGTTACCCCAGCCCCTCCTGCTCTTGTAACCCTATGCTCTGTTCTGTCTCTCAGTCTGATGCTGGAAGCAGGGCCCTGTGGAGCAGAAGAGCAGTGCGGCTGGTCTCCCCTCTGTCCTCTCATGCCTCCCCCTTTGTGTCCCCCTGTGTGTTAGTGACCCCATCACACCCTCCACCTCCTCCTCTACTGCCCCACTCCCCGCCTGCCCCCTGCACGCCTGCTCCTTCCTTGTGTTGTGCCCCCCTCTCACCTCATGCTCCGGACACAGTCTGCTCACTGCCAGCCCAATGACTGCCTGGATCGTCCTGCCTGTCAGCCTGTCTGCCTTCTCCATCACAGGGATATGGATCGTGTAAGTCCCCAAAAAATCAATGCCATATTCAATTAGCCAGGAATGTGTGGTATGTGCTTAGTCAGAAGTCTTTTGCACTTCCACTCCTGATTTAGTTCAGCATTTGTCTGGGCTTAAAATTAAATTGCATTCTGTGCTTTCCAGATTTTCATTTTGTTAGTGTTATTGAAATGTTTTAAAACTAAGTTTGTCTATTTTGTTAATAGAGTTGCAACCAATATGGAACCGTATTTCTTACCATTTTCATGGTTCGAAATGGCAAATTATTCGCTGCTAACACCTTTACGTATAAACAGAACAGAAATAAATAAACTGTCTATCAACCTATTATGCCTCATCACCTTGTTTTTTTTAAATAAACATGTTACTATTAAGCATTTTTTTATACAGAAAATTACATTTAATGGATTAGTTATTATTATTTCATTACAAGAAGAGGATGTTGCTTGATTAATTGATTACGTGATCACCATCATCATTATCGTATCATTATTGTAGATTATGTAAGTAACTCTAGATAGCTTATATATTGCTTTTCATCCCTCATTTACAACATTATTTCATAAAAATGATGGGAAAGAAATCTAAAACTCATAATGATGATGGACAATGTTGCATTCCCCAACTAAGCCCCAGTCCACAAACGGATGAGAATAAACCAGGCCATTTATTGTTATAAATTGTTTTGTGACTAAAATAAAACCAAACATTGCTGTGATTTGTCATGGGGATACACTTGATGCCCTTGAAGATGTCCTACTTTAAAGAGAGAAATTAGTCCAATGTGAATGGGGCTTCTCTATGCTGCTCATTCTCTGAGTCACGCTCCCATGTTTGACATTTGCCTTTTCCTGCTTTGACTTATGGAGTGTTTTCTCCCCTCAGTTACGCCATGGCTGTGATGAATCACCATGTTTGTCCTGTGGAAAACTGGTGAGTGTCTGATATGCCTCTTAGAAGGAAATGTCTGTAAACACTGTTTTTTATAGTACTTAAGAAATGTAATCATCAATTTTCAAAATATACTAATCTGTCAACATGGCTACCTAGAGATGCCTCTGCCTAGACACTGGTCTTTGAAGATGTCTTTTTGCTAAAATGAGCACTTAGTTATTAGCACCTTAATCTGAACTGGATTGTTCCACAGGTCCTACAATGTAACATGCATGGAGGAGCTGCCCCGTCCTGGGTTTCCCAAAACATGCTGCACCCTCCAGGACATCCCCCTCATCAGGTTTGTTACACCTGTTTATTCTGTCTTCTAAACACAGTCTGTTAGCAAATATCCCCTGGCACAATTTACACCATCTTTACCACATTTGCATTTGTTGTATTTGCTTAATCTGCAAATCAGCCTCCAGTCTCTAGAAAGCAAAACAAAAGAGCTCTTGTGAAACTGCGTCATGAGAATTCACGTGTTCCTCCCCTGTTTGTGAGAAGAGATCCAAAGTCTAGTTTTACACCTTTTTGAAATGCATATTTAGAGAGGAGAGCTGTTCAAAATTGTGTAACAAGTGATATAACTTAATATTTCCAAAAACAAAAAGATGATTTGAAATCAGATGGTGTGAGTGAAAGGCTCCAGTTTTATATTTTATTATTCCACATGGATATTCCAAATGGTATATCTTCAACGTTGCAAGTCCAAGCACTTTTTCAGCCAAATGCAGTAACTACCCTATACTTATAATGTCCAGTTAATCCAGTAAAGACAAACAGAGACAGATGGTATTAAGCCAGGATTGGGTTAAGAAGCCAAATGTAAATCTTCTACAATTTTAATTCTGTTTGCTGCTCTGTGTGTCTTGCAGTAAATGTGGTTCGTACCCTCCGGAGAGCTGCCTGTTCAGTCTGATTGGGAACGTGGGAGCCTTCATGGGTAAGACCTCGGTGCGATGGGACATGTACGCATACATAATAGTTATTGTATCTAATTCTCAAAACGGGACCTCCCAAACTAAGGATCAAACACAAGTGGAGCGTATGTAATTGATTTGACCAAGTGGTTCAGGCTTCTGTGGATGCGCTTTTGTCTGACCAAACTGATGCATAAGTAGGTGGTAAACACTGTCATAGTTTGTCATTGGGAGAGATCTTTTGGCTATTGTTTGCCTGTAATTCATAATGTCATCTTCAGAGAATAAATTATCTTTTGGTGTCCTGTGCATTGTATTATCAGTCATTAATTTCGGTGTCTCAAAATGCACACTGCAAATCCTAAAGGGCCGAAATTGCACTGTTCTCTGATCTGTTATAATGTTGTTTCTTAATCACAAATATACCTGGAGTTGTAATTTATTTCATTCACATATTTAACACACAAATCCTGAATATTTAGGCTGAGTTCTTCTCTCAAACAGAAAACACTCCATGTTCCACCTTGTCATGCCATGCGGTAATACAGAAAGTAACCTACTATGTTTTTAAACTCCGTACACGTTCACTAGAATCATTTAGATCATTTCAGCCCTAGAATTGCCAATCTTTACTGAACAAAAGGTCAAAGATAGCTATTAACTTGAAAATACCTTGTTTCTATGTGTTTTTGTTAATACTTTAATATGAAAATCTTAATAAATACATTGTTTAAAAAAAAAAAAAAAACTTGAAAAATACCACATTATGACATCAAACTGTGGAACGGAGCATTTGAAGATGTAGCAGAGAAGTTTTCATGTGTGAGTTAAATAAAACGCAACCCCAGCTATGTTTTTGATGAGAAAACAGCTTTATGACCTGATTAAAAGCCCAGAAGAGTCGATTTTGTGTAATATAGGACCACTAATTCTAAAAATATTACTATTGAATTTCCACTTAATTGCGCTGTTTGTCTGAAAATTCTCAATTGGATATTGTTTCCGAAAACTTTCAGCCGCTTTGTCCCTGCTGACAGTCGGAGCTGTGCAGGCTGATTCATATTTCTGAGCGGTTTTACACTGTAACAGTAGCAGTGTAGTAAGGTAAAACCCATGTGCGGTGTTATTAATTCTCTCCGGTGCCCGCCGACGTCAGGCTCAAACACAGGGGCCTGAAATAGCCCGGTCGCTCTAATCAATAATGAATGCAGTTTTCCTTCCTCTTCCCCCTCTGTCCTCTCCGTGTCTCCTCTGCGGCCTCCCTCCATCACTCCTCGCTTTTATCACCTTCAGCTCTGCCCCATTTTCTCCAGATGCCTCTGCTTTTCCTCTATGCCTTAATTACAACTGATGTTTACGTCTCTCTGCCTCTTCACATTTCCAAGTGTATTTATCAGGGCTGTTTCTTGTCCAGTTAGCATTGGACCTTTGACTCTGCAGTGAAATGCCAATGCTGGAAAGTTTACAACTTAACAGCGTTATGTGGAGTATTTTCCACGCAGCTTTGCAAATTCAAGGTTGTAACAAAATTATATAGTTCTTGCACAGTAAATGGGTTTAATGTTTAGGAAAATCTCTTTGCAACATGGTAAATATTGAATAAATCCATTACATTGTCAACACAGTCTGCTGCTGCATTTTTGTTTTCCTATACTAATTACAAATAATGATGAGCAATAGTTTATTTCTTTGTCGCAAATGCCCTCGTCTATTCTTGCTTCACATTCAGCTATGAGCCTAATGCAATGTTTAATGAGTTCATCCATTTCACAAGCCAAAATAAATGGTTTGTATTGCTCTCACAAGAAGACATAGAAAAATCCCTTTAGATTCCTCCTGCAAACACAGGGGCATTTGTCTACTGCCCTTGACATATCTGAGCCAAATGAAATAGAAAGTGCTCTCCTCGTATCCCGCACCTCTCCCTTTGTAACCGATGCTTTTCTTTTTTCATAATACGTGCTTTTCTCTATGTTCCAGTGGTGATGGTGTGCCTTCTGCGATACGCCCAGGTCATTGAGCACAGCCACAGATGTTGGGTCAACACCAGTGCCCTCGTGTCCGGCTGCACCAACGCAGTCGGCCTGGTCATGGTCGGCAACTTCCAGGTAAAACTGCTACATGCTTGATTTGTTATATGTAACCTGTTGTCAAGTGCAATGTCCCCCAATGATATTACGTCATTATTTTCCACTCTGCAGCTTCCCCACGAATCAAAAGTTTAGTATATTGTTACGGAAAATGGCGTCATAAACTATAATAATATTACTACTTTGGACCATTGACTCAACCACACTAAAGAAGAATAATCCCTTTCTAGATACGCAGCAGTGTTAATAAATTGCAGAATCAAACACTCACTAATAAGTTATCGATTACCCAACCTTCAACAGCTCAAACGTTACTACAGAAAGTGAAAAGAAATCGTGCACATGACTGTAATAGTTTTTAAAAATGCTCCAGCTGTAATTTGAAACCTTTGCACCTCTGTATTCTTGTAGGTGGACCATGCCAAGTCGCTGCACTACGTGGGGGCAGGGGTGGCGTTCCCGGCCGGTCTGTTGTTTGTGTGTCTCCAGTGCGTGCTCACGTATCGCGTTGCTGTGACGGCCCTGGATTACTGGATGGCTCATTTCAGAGTGGCCCTGGCCCTCGGAGCCATGGTTTCCCTTGTTTTGAGTATCCTTTTCAAAGGCTGATGCTGGCGCAGCTGTAGTAGTGGTGGACTTCATTCTCACACGGCTCTTGTATTAGCACTGACAACTGAGTAATTATTCTGCTCCACAACTACAAGGATTATTTGCTCTTTAAACCAGGGGCTGCTCTAGTTGCCATTTTTTTAATTATTCATTTATTATGTTTATTAAGGACATCACAATCACATTAGACAAACAAGCTGCAGTGCTTTGAGTCTTTTAGCACAAGTACTAGTTTTCAACATCTGTCCTGAGAAAAAGTATAAGCTACATGCATAAAAATAGACAAGACATAGAGATAAGATATATAAAGCATTATTACATTTTCAGTGATCGCATTTTTGCTTGCGTACACACATTTTCAGGCACAACATCTGTTTTCATGGAAATATTTCTACTTGGTTTACCTTTTGATTAAACCAGTGTCATATTTTCACCAGGCTAAAATGTAAATATGTATTACTTATGATTATTGGATTTTTCAGTTTTTAATCTTGTAAAAACTACATTTTGAGCTTGAAAAAATCACATTGACTTGGTAATGTAATTATAAACCAGCAACTTGACAGTAAATCATGTCGGAAAAACAAACCATCTGTCCTTTTTATAAAAGGCTCAACTAATCTAACTTCATTTATGAAATTTAACCTCTGACCTTTCTCCAAAGGAATAAGTTGGTTCTAAATGTTTTAAGTTAAGGCTTATTTGTACGTATCTTTCTTAACCAGCCCTTTCTCAGGTGGTATGTTTTTCATCCATGAGAGCTTTGTGCTTCAGCACGCCGCTGCCATCTGCGAGTGGGTTTTCACCGTGGACATCCTGGTCTTCTATGGGACCTTCACCTATGAGTTTGGCACCGTCACTAGTGAGACCCTCATGGCCGGCCTCCAGCAGACCCACCACCACAGCCCGGGGGTCATGATGGGACCAGGGTCCAGAGGGGCGCTGGGAGGGGCCACTAAAGGTCTCAAATCCCCTGGAGGCAGCAGCACATCCACACATCTCAACTGTACTCCTGAAAGCATAGCCATGTTGTAGCTCTGTGTTGCATCATGGGAAGGTAATAATGTATAGTAAAATATGGTATATCTGGCGCCCGCTAGTGTTGGCCAATGGCATTCAGTCTTGCCACTACAGCTGAATGGTTGCAGCCAAAGTTCAAAAGATTTTTTAAATATTTCCAAAGGCATTTCCCATGTTGTAGCTTTATGTTGCAGCATGACAAGGTAACTGCACAGTTTTGTCTGACACCCCCTGGTGGTGGCTCATGGCATTCAGTGTTGCCACTAGCTGAATGTCTGGAGCTCAAGTTCTAATCTATATCATGAATGATTTTTTTTACAATACAAATTTCCTCTTTCTGCAAATTTTAACTGATGTGGGTACAAATATGACATTCCCTATAGCTTGGCCCACCTCTTTTTTGGCCTTTTGCTTCTTGCTGCACGGCACACTTTTATGAATGAAAGACTTCAAGTTCCAGTTTTAAGTTTTTGTAGTAGGTAGATTTATTGAATGTGTGTAAGTCAATAGTTAGTACTTATTTTTGTCATAAATATGCTGTTGTCTTACAGCCTCAACCAATCAAGCTACACATTGTTATTTTATTTTATTTCTTCACATGTTAATGCCTGATAACTGCTGAATTATGCCATTTTTTTCCTTCAAATCTACAATTGACTATTGATCATTTCTGATGTAAAATCCAAGACTGTCCGCATTTTTTTTTACCCATAATGCTGTTCTGTTTCTAATGCATGCTTTTTTAAGTCCCTTCATACTAGCGATTCACATCCAGCGAAATACTGTCTGATTCTTTGCGTCATTTTCCACTGGAAAAGAGGACATTGCCTTTTTTAAATGGGGCCTTTTGGGTTTTTTCAATGTCAGCATGTTTATTTTAAGTGACCTCCATTGAAGACAATTGAATCTTGAACTTTTTATTTCAATATTCCAGGCTGGACCCTTGGAAGCCTTATTTTCCAAAACTATTTGTGCCATACGTTTAACACAGTGGCATGATAATACAAATACACTAAGGTGTGTTTTAAGTTTTGCAAATTTAACATGATTTACTGCCATGAACTAAATATAAATATACCATCTCTTGGTGTGTTTTTCAATGTGCAAATTCTCTCCTCACACTGTCTATAGTATTAAGACCAGTCATTAAGTTAAACCAATGGTTTTTAAACTGCTGTCTGCTGCTTAAAGATGTTTCTGTATGCCTATAAATTACTTAAATTAAAAATTGAAGGTAAAGCAATTTTGATGCAATTGCTAAACTAAATAGTTAAGGTTAATAGTTAACCTTAAACTTTGGAGAAGAGATCAATAAAAATAACTACAAATGCATCAGTGTCCACTCCGATACACTTGGACTGTACATAGTTCACCTTTTTCATCATGAATGGCCTTTTCATCAAATGTGGCCAAACATGGCTGCTAACAGAAAGCATTAAAGATCTGGATCAGACTGGAGAGCATGGATCATGATGAGAGTTTTGAGAACCACTGGTGTACACCATTTTAAAAACCTTGGATGCCAGCAATAGTAATATTAGTGATGTTGCCTACCTCTTATTTACTGTGGATTGTTATGTCAACGTTTAATTCATAAAAGGGGGCAGTATTGGATACAATGGAGGATCTACAATGTGTCACATGTCAGTTCAGGGTTCAGTTTCCCTTTTTTCATCCAAATCTTTCTTTTCCGTTATTTTTTACTGTGTAAAGGTTGTGTCTACAGAGACCTTTTCTTGTACATTTGTTGCCAAAAGCATTATGGTCTGGTTTTTCAGTCTCAGCCTTACACACATATGGTGCGGGAGAATGTTTAAAAATGTTTTTGTTTTGTTTTTAATTCAAGTCTTGAGTTGTGTTGTCTAGTTTAGCAAACTGTTGTTCAACATTTAAAATGGCAGCTTGAATGAACCAACAATTTCAGCAACAGGCCAAACTGTCGTAAGTTATTACAGATGCTTGATCTGTTTGTCTTTTTAAATGCAAAGTCACATCAACTGTAAATGAACCACTGAAGAATGGAGCAGTGGAAAATATCCCTAAATAACCTGGATAATTCATCTTCTTTTATAAATTGTGTAAATATGTATGATTTGTCTATCATTTAGGTATTTTGATTTGAAAGAGATTTATATTCAAATAAATGAAATAAAAACTATAAATTATTAGCAGACATGTGGACTCTTACTTGCACACAAAACAAATTAAGTTATAATAACATTTTTATTACACAGCATGGGTGGGTAAACATAATTTTTGGTCCAGAAGATATTTTGTTGCAGATTTGAACAATTAAAATCAATATTTTTATACAAAGACATTTTTAAACTGATCTTTCTGTATAATAACCATTTACAGAGGATTTGACAAGACAATAGTTACATCTTTTTCCTAAACATTTGTATCAAAAGTCTTTTAAAAAGGTTTGAAGAAGGCTCGTACTCCCTCAGTCAGGTCAAGTGTACATGGCTCCGTGAAGGTCCTCTAGTCTGTGCTCCCTTTGTCGTCTTCTCTCCTGACAATAAAATAAAGTTGTGATAATTCATAACAGACCCCTTTGTCCTCCCACGTCTACTGCTTTGTACAGTATACTCTACTAACCTTGTCTTTTTTGAACTCCTCATAGTCATGGTCATCTGTCGGTAATTCATGACGACAAAGTGGACAAGAGTTGGTCTAAAGAAAAAGTAAAACAATCTCAAAACAATACACACTTTTTAAAATTCTGGTTTGTTCATTTATGAATAAGTGAAGAAGAGTAAAATTTAATTGTTACCGTGTGGGAGTTACATAGTTAGTTTTCAGTTTTTATTTGAAACCTTTGTAGCAACTCTCTTGAAGCGGAAATTGTGCCGGCCTAGTTATTTCTTGTGCTTGCCATAGACTAAGCGAGCATTCAACACCACTCAAATGAAGCTTGCAATGCCACCGGTAATGTGGAGCCAGGCTTTATATTATGAATAGGATTTTTTTGATGGATGAAATAGCAAAAAAAACTGTCCACCAGGATCATGTAGAAAGGGCTAATAAGGACATTTTAAGACCAAAATGACGAGACTCACTGCAGCAGTTACAAAGGGAGGGTATTCCAGTGTAAGTCAATGGGAGCCAGGTCAGAAGGAGTCAATTAACTTCTTATTTAGAACACAGCAGCTAGTGTGTTAACTTTGCCCACTTATATATACAGTGTATGGAGCTTCAATACAAATTTGGTGTAGTTTATGTTGGTCTGTGTCTCCAAAAATAGGTACTTACATAGTGTTAGAAAACATGTCCCATCTATATACATTTTCCCCTTAACATCCATTATAAAAGGTTCCTTTGTGGGGGAGGGCCTGTCAAATGCTTTTCTCCATGATGTTATTGCATTGGAATGTTTCACAGTATAATATTAAACCTTTCTATATTTATGGAGATCAAACCAGACCAAGTTGCAGGTCAGATCTGCGGAGAGGCAACTCCACTCACAGTCTGAACACCTGTTTTTCTTGGTAGACCTATAAAACCACCTGTAACTGGATAAATGTAAGGTAGAGCTCTTTAATGTCATACAGCAATCAAAAAGTTACATAGTGTACCTTTAAAGTACACTATGTAACATAGTAACATAGTGTACACTTTAAAGTGTACACTTTAAAGTGTATGTGTGGTGTCCAGTATAACGGATAAACTGATACCTTTTTTAACCAGGGAAGAATGCAGCCTGAGTGGAAGAGATGTTTACATGGCATTTCTCGAACTGTCTCCTGTTCCTCAAACTCCAACAAACAAACTGGACACTTTAGACCTTTATCTGTCAAACAAAGAGAAGCACTAATTATTTAAAATCATGGTTTACAGTTACCACAAAAGCAGAAAGTTTTGAAACAGGAACAAGGAACAAAACTATACAAATATTAAAATTCCTCTTGTGAGATATATTTTTATTTCTTAATGTCGTTTTACTTGTACATATACATTTGTGTAATTCTGCCTAATCTGACACCGGTCTCCGGTTATTATAATTAATGGACAAGTGTGGGATCAAATGGTTTTCTGGGGGAAAAAAAAAAGGGGAGTTGAATGTAAACAATTTATCTCTTGGTCTCTTAGGAAAGGTTTGTTTAAATAATACATTAAGTAGGCAAAAAACAGTCTGTAGATAATTTGTAACATGTATTGTCTGTATTTGAATTGCTATGAATCCCATTTTTAAGCCAAGGCTGGCTTCAGGGGTGTCCCATTTACAAAATGTATTTGCTAAATTATGCTTGATATTTTTGCTGTATAATTTTATCATTTTGTAATAAATAAATAAACTATGTGCATATTTAAGGCACCTGCTTGTTCCGGGGAAATGACAACGGCGGGTAGAGTCTGAACAGCAGTTTTAGCAGCAGGAGGCGGAAGTCTCTGGTCCCAATCAGTCAAGTCAAAACCCGAGTCAAACAAATCAACTCCCTGCATCAAGGACCTGGAATGGAAAAAAGCATTAGTTATAGTGGTTATAGTATATTAGTTATAATTCATAATGTCCGTGTGTTACCATGATAGTTACCTGGCAAGTTCAAGTAAAGCATTTTGACGATACTGTTCTTCTGGATTGGTAGGCTCACAATTGTGCTCATCAAAATAGGATGCCATTATGGTGGTTCAGTCAAGCTTTGAACAAAAATTATAAAATATTAAATATGCAGTTCTGTATTATAGTGCAAATAGTAACAGATCACCAAGGTTTAAGTAAATATGTGGAAGTTTGGCTCAACTGAAACACAAATACATCAGTAGAGATGCCTAAACAGAGAGGTTCAGCACTCAGTGTGTGAAGCAGAGGTTCAGCAGGTCTTTCCTTCCTGCTGCTGTCAGACTGTACAGTGAGCAAAGCCCTGTACATGTTTCATCCACCTGTAGTAAGCCTGTGCAATACTGTAACACAATGTATTCACCTGAATAACACTCTGAAGTCACTTTATCTGCCATTTATCCTGTCCATATGGTGCATTGTAAATAATTGTTCTTAAACTTTGCAT
Organism: Scartelaos histophorus; assembly: GCA_000787155.1. Classification (NCBI taxonomy): domain Eukaryota; kingdom Metazoa; phylum Chordata; class Actinopteri; order Gobiiformes; family Gobiidae; genus Scartelaos; species Scartelaos histophorus. The sequence continues at coordinate 23,292 of KN511776.1, forward strand.
TGCAACGCCTTAATACCCATTGTGGGACAAACAAAGGTTCTCTTACCTACATTTAAATGAGAAACCCAAAACTATTTTGTAAAAACTAGGTAGTTTTGACAAAACGTGTATTTTGCTAAAATGCACTGTCCTTTAAACCGATTTATACAAAAATACAAAAAATAATGAATGACTGAATCCATGGTTTTGTATGAACAAAGAACATGAAAACAATGAAAGTTCACTCTACTTTAACTATATTTTCTAGTCGTATTGCGTTGTTGCAGCCTATTTCAGGATTACTTTTCTAGAAAAAAGACTTTATTGTGTGTGAAAATGTGACAATATTATAGAACTTATTTAGCTTTAACAGAGAAAAAAGACTTACCTTCTGTTCCTCATAAAATATCAATAAACACTCTTGTCATTCTTCCGGGTGTGACGCGTTTTGCTTCGACCAATTAGAGCTTAGAGCAATTTTTACTTTGTCGCCCCCTACTGTTCAGGGTCTGTATTACGGATATGTTTAACAGTTTGTATTTTTAGTTGCGTTAGTTAATGTTAGTAAAGTTTACAGTGCATATAATAAAAGGTACGATATAATATTAAATGCATTGTGTTTATCTTTAGCAATCTGTACCCAACTCCTCAATTAATGCACGACACACTATGATTTAATAGCAAAAGGATTTATTTGCATAATTGGTGTAAAGGTGAGAAATCTTACTATACAGCTCTATTAATCAATCAACCTCAAAGAAAAGACAGGACACACTTAAACAAGCAACCAAAATGTGTATGGCTTTGGTTAATAGCAACCCACCAAGACCTTAAAGACCATTATCACCCGTCTGTTTAAATAAATCTAGAAAGATTAGGCTCCAGAAGTCCCTGAACATAAAGCAGGTCCAATACTGAATGCATTGTAGAAGTACTAATAACAGACCCAAAGTTATACAGTAGACGTTGCCCATACACTGAGAAATCAACCAACCATTTAATAGAAAAGGCCACCACGCTTTAATTTTGATGCCTGCTTTTTAATATACTCACACACAAAATCAAAATATTATAGAGATTTTCTTTAGTAACAGTTCATTACTAAATTTCCCAGTGTTGTTTGTTAGACATGATACTGATAAATTTACACAATTGTACATAACAGCTGTCATACAAAGACTTCTGACACAGTGGGCAACAGTGTTATTTAAATATCACTTGGTTATGATAACACTTTGTTATGCCTAAATGAGTGGTTCAGATAAAGTTTTATGTACAGAAAGATGTAAGTGAATGTACAAAGAGGCTAGCCCCATGTTTTGTAACTTCACATCACAGTAATACATGAGATACTGTCAAAGAGCTGAAAACAGGAATGGTTTTGCAGATTCACCGTTATGTATCAGTTTGTATAGATCTACTGCAAAAATATATATTTCTGTTTTTTTTTAATCCATTTACACTTAAAATGCCATGGGTGATGTGTGACAAATTGGTCTAAATCTTCGACCAATTCTAAAACAATGCTTCCTAATGACTGGAAAAGAAGTCATCAGCAATACCTAGTTTTGTGCAAGTATACACTAAAAGAGAGAAATAAAAACATTAATCGGCTCTAAAAGGACACTCAACCAGTGAGCAATATCAAACACACACCTTTACAGTGTTTCACTGCCAAGTAAAAAGAATTAAAGACAAAATCTCTGGGTGTCAAAGATGATAAAAAATCTTGAAAAAATATTTAGGTGAAAATCTATAGTTTGAACTCATTTACACTGCTTAAATATAGCAACAGACTCTTCTTTCAAATAATGTTATAAAGAATATTAAGTCCATACACAGATTTCCCACAACAGTCAGCATTAAAGCTGGTTAAACACCACCCTGACTATTATGTTGCAGCTGTGAGGCCTGAATATAGTTCTGTTGGCAAAACATATATCTATATATTTTGTGATGCTTCAAGATTTTTAGTGATTTCATGATTTAGCTTTACCACCTTAAAAGATTTCTTTGTAGGAAACAGACTTGACCCTTGCATAATTCTCACGTTCAACATCACAGACGACCTTCCCTGACAACCGCCTCACTAAATGCCGCCTAAACTGCAGTAAAGGCTCTCGTGCTTTCTCCTCTTTAACTGAACAATTTGATGAAACAGCCGTGGCAGTAGGGTTTGTCATTCTGTTCTTTAAAAGTGCCTTTGTTGAGCTGTTTGAGGCAGAAGGCACAGACAAAGTGCTCAGGGTGGAACTTCTTGCCCATCGCCGTGATGCAGCGTCCGGTGATGGGCTTTTGGCATCCAGAGCACAGAGACCCACGGCGCTCATGGTAGTGCACCTCACAGTACGGCTGGCCATCGTGTTCAAAGAAACTGCCATTTACAAACGGGGTGAAACACTCCTGAGAGCAAAACACACATCATTTAATAAAAAAACTAAGGCAACGCTATATTATGTGATGATGATTCATTTTTTAAAGGTGCACCACATGACCTAAGGTGGGGAGATCCATCAACTGCTTCTTTTTATAGAGGTATGATTGAGAAAAGCATTTGACGTACCCTCCACCTGAAAAGTTACACAATGCACCTTTAAAATATCTTTTCAAATACAAACCCTGCAGACGAAACACTCCGGATGCCAAAGACTGTTTAAAGCTGAAATGTAGTTCTCCAAAATGGCTCTAGCACAGCCTCCACATTTTGGTGCAAACATGTCAAAGTAATCCTTCCTGCAATACGCCTTCCCGTCCTTTTCATGAAACCCTAAGCAAAAGCAGGAGATGGTGAGTAAAGCACATCAGGCTGATTCTGTGATGCAGGGGGCTCTGTAGTACCTTCTGGGCCAAAGAAGGATCCACACTGGGCACAGAAGAAGTGTTCAGGGTGCCATGTCCGATCCAGTGCCGTTACAACTTTCTGAAAAGATAAGAAAACATGGTCAAAGTGAGGGATGTAATGATCCAAATATTTCGGTACAATATGTTCATGATGCACATCTCATGTTACGATATTTATTACGACTTTTTGTGGAGGCTCACAAAACTTTGAATAAGGTGCTTTTTATTTTTGAAATGCCTTGACAAGCATTGGTTGGGTCATAATCCAAAGACCTAAAATTTAAAAGTGCTTAATAACAGCTATTTCTTCATGTAATCCACACTGAAATAGAGCAAAGGATCATGATCTATGTAGTTAGTTATTTTTGTTTTGGGGGTTTTTAGCTATTGCAGAGAAACATTTTGATTTACTGTGATGGCCCATGATATTATTGTGAGACTTTTGGCAATATGATATCATGATATTTTTGATAATCGTTACATCCTTTGTTAAAGCTGATCCTGGATGAAACACTTTTGTCAAAAGCTTGTAGACGTTAAAGCATTGTATAACTTTTCTGGTGGAGGGTCCATCAAATACTTTTCTCTATAGATTTTTTATTGGAATGTTTCACAGTTTAGCTTTGAACCTTTCATTCTACATGGAGACCAAACGAGACCAAATTACAGGTCAGATCTTTGGCGAAGCAGAACTCACAGTCAGAATGCCTGTTTTTCTAGGTATTTTTCAGCTATAAAACCATCTGTAATGTAATAAATGTCAGACAGAGCTGTTTAGTGTCATACTGTGCAACATTTCAGACAGAGCAATGGCTTATCCATAGAGACAAGCAGGTGATGGACGCTCAACCAAAAAGTCGCACCTTTAAATACGTATAGCAACAAAACCATCTTAAATATGTGTGGTCTAATACAAACAATGACACATTTTAAGTAAGCAGTAACAACTGAGCTAATACCTCCCAACATTCATTACGATTAATTCATAACTTTTTCAGATCTCAATGTGTAAATTAAAAGGTAAAGCCCAAGCCTCAATACAGAGGCATTTAAGTGAAATAAACTCACATCGAGGATAGGACCATTGCAGTAGTAACAGCGTGGGGAGAACAGGTTGTGATAGTCTTTCTCACAGTAGGGCTGTCCTTCCCGTTCAAAGAAATTCCTGGATCCGATTTCTTCTTGACAGTGTGTGCAAACAAAGTGTTCGGGGTGCCATGTGCGGCCCATAGCAGTCACCACCTAAACACAGAGGGGAAACCGTTAAAAGGGCCCATATTACGGATAAGGTAAGGTTTAAAAAAAGGAATAAAGAGGTAGTTGTTGTGTAATATAGGACCTTTAAAGAGAAGTTGAAACAGCTGCAAATGAGTGAAAAAGTTAGATTTCCATAACAGTTGTCAACCAGGTTTCTAACATTAATTTGTGAAAAGTATATATAAATATAGGTGTGCCAGGATGTAATTTGGCAATCTCTCACCTGTCCCACAATAGGTTTACAGCAGGCTCCACAGACTCCTTTAGCTACAGTTTGCACTCCCAGTTTATTCAAGTCAGACTGCAGGCTGCCCAGCATGTTGTCCAACTTGTTCACCTGAGTCGGAGGTCCACCGGGGACGCCTTTGCCTTGGGCCATTATCTGAAAAGGTAAAAAAAGGACTTCATGTGTCATCATTCTCTACAGTTGTATTCTGTTTTTCAGCAATTTTGATTTTAAAAAATTGAGTCTGGAATCAGCTAATAAGCTATTTGCACAAGTTACTATAAGTGTAGCAAGATTTATAGCAAAAAAAATTGTTGCATAATCTTCATAACCAAATCTCTAATGCACTGGTCTTTAAACATTAAAGATTGACTTGGTACTATTTGTCAGTATAATTGTAATTGCATCTCCCATTTCTGCTGCTTGGTATATGAATATGAAAGCATTTTTTGGGAAAATCAAATGTGCAAAAGAGTGCTGGGAGGTCCATGCCTGCATTGGTGGGAAGATTGGGTCATACTCGGTCTGACAGGCTACAGACACCAGGACCTTAGGAGGTGCAGGTGGGACTGCAGGTGGGACAGGCTGTGGTGGGACAAAGAATGCAGGGGGCGGAGGGTCTGGTTTGGGGGCAGGCGGCTCTTGTACAGGGGCTGGTGGAGGGGAGGGCTTTTTCACAGGCCGTGGGGGGGCTGGGACAGGCTCTGGGATGTGAATAATGGGCTGTGGAGCAGCAGAGGGAGGTAGAGGAGGTGGAGGAGGGATTGGAATAGGTTGGTGCTGCACCAGGATTTTT
>KN511781.1:9832-24468 GCA_000787155.1 Scartelaos histophorus
GTGCCTTAACCTTAACCTTATTACCGCCGAGGAGTGTGGAGTGAATGAATAATGCACCAAACTGCGGTTCTGCTGGAAAAGCGCTATATAAAATGAATGCATTATTATTACAGAACTGTTCATAACACGAGTCCTGCTATCCTGCTGCTGCTGCTGCTGCTGCTGCTGCGGCGTGCACGGTTCACTTGAAGTTCAACATGACGATATAACAACTCTGAAGACATGTGTTGCGGGATAGTGTTCGTACATGTCTGCGTATGGACAGACTCTGCTATTCTGGGAGTAACAACTGTGCGTCTGTGTATAAATGTAAGCGATCCTCATATTAAACCTCTGAGACTGAATGAAAAGCAGTGCCTCGGACATCCTGTTTTGACGAGCTAATGGGACGCTAACTCATATGGGGAAGGCGCACAGAGTTAGCGTCCAGTTAGCTCGTCAAAAAAGGATGTCCAAGGCCCTGGTTGTTGACGCATATTTTTCTGTAAAGTCTTTATTATTATTATATTCAAATCTTACTTTACGTATTGGAGTAAAACAATTTTAGCCGTTGCATTTAGCTGTAGATTTGTAGTGCTAACAATGTAAACCCCACTCTACGCTCTTTAACTAAGCCAATCGACTCTCTTAACATCAAGAATATAAAAATATACAGGCTGAAAAATACGCGTCAGCAACCAGGGCCTCGGACATCCTGTTTTGACGAGCTAACTGAACGCTAACTTTGTGTGCCTGCTTCATATGAGTTAGCGTATGCATCAACAAATACGGGTTGTGTACGGATGCGTATTTTTCTGTAAAGTCTTTCACAGCTTTGGCCGGTATATTTTTTTATATTCTTGATGTTATGAGAGTCGATTGGCTTGGTTAAAGAGCGTAGAGTGGTGCTTACATTGTTAGCGCTACAAATCTACAGCTAAACGCTACGACTAAAATAGTTTTTCTCCAATATGTATAAAAATTCTAGGTATAACAATAAAAATGAAGAGTCTTTTTTTAAGCAATAGCAATTTCCAAACTGCGGTGAAGCTATGACTGCTCTGGGTTAGCCTAATGCAATCAAGGCCCAAATCACTTCAGCGTCTTGCCCAAGGACACCACTACAGTAAATAAACTACTAACAAGATAATTAAACAAATACATTTAAAAGGCACTTAGCTCGTAGCTGTATCCAACCTTCTTTGTATCGGATCCCTCCTCTGTTTAAACTCGTGTGTCTTTTGTGTGTGAAATATGCTAAACCGTCCTCCAGTCCCGCGGCGAAACTCACCTGTTCGCTAACGCCGACCGCGCCAACGTCATTAGCCTAATCACCGGTGCCATATTCTCCACCCCATCCCCAGTACTTCAGAGGCACACGAATGAAGGGATTAGAGAAAGAGGGGGGGGAAATAGAGAGAAGAAGAATTAGAGAGAGAGAAGGAAAGAGAGGAAAGGATAGAGAGAGTGAGAAAGAGAAGAGAGGGGAGAAGTTGGTGAGAGAGAGAAAGCGAGAGAGATGGGGAGGAGAAAGAGAGAGGAGAAGGAAGGGGAGAAGAAAGTGAGGGAGAAGGGAGAAGAGAGAGGGAGTGAAGAAGAAGGGAGAAGTGTGTGAGAGAGAGAAAGCAAGATAGATAGGGGAGAAAAGAGAGAGAGGAGAAGGAAGGGGAGAAGAGAGAGAAGAAAAGGAGACAAAGGAGATAAGAGAGAAAGAGAAGAAGAGAGGGGAGAAGTGTATGAGAGAGAGAAAGCGAGAGAGATAGGGGAGAAGAGATAATAGAAGAGAGGAGAATGAAGGGGAGAAGAGAGTGGGAGAAAGGGAAGAGGAGAAAAGAAGAGAGGAGAAGAGGAGAATGTGTGAGAGAGATAGGGGAGAAGAGAGAGAGAGGAAAAGAGAGAGAGAAAGAGAAGGAAGGAGAGTGAGAAAAAGGGGAGAAAAGGAGTGAAGGGAGGAGAGAGAGGAAGGGAAGAGGAGAGGAGAAGTGTGTGAGAGAGAAAGGGAGAGATAGGGGAGAAGAAAGAGAGAAGAAGGAAGGGGAGAAGAGAGTGAGAGAGCAGGAGAGGGGGGAAGAGGGAGAAGAGAGGGGGGAGGAGCGAGAAGAAAAGAGAGAGAAAGGGGAGAAGAGAGAGGGATAGCAAGGGAGATAGGGGAGAGAAGAGAGAGAGAGCGAGAGGAGAAGGAAGAGAAGAAGATAGTGAGGGAGAAAGTGAAAGAGAGAAAGGGGAGAAGAGAGAGAAGAGAAAGAGAGAAGGGGAGAGAGAGAGGAAAAGAGAGAAAGAGAAGGAAGGAGAGAGAACAGTGAGAAAAGGAGAGAAGGGAGAGAAGAGAGAAATAGAAGAAGAGAGGGGAGAAGTGTGATAGACAAAGAGAGAGAGATGGGGGAGAAAAGAGAAAGGAGAAGGGAGAAGAGAGAGGAAGGGAAGAATAGAGGAGAAGTGTGTGAGAGATAGGGGAGAAAAGAGGGAGAGAGGAGAAGGAAGGGGAGAAGAGAGAGAGAAAGGGGAGAATAGAAGGAAGAAATAAAGAAGACAGATAAGGCAGAATAGACAGTAAGCTAGAGAAGAGAGATAAAGAGATAGAAAACGAAAGATAGTAGCAAAGAGAGAGAAATAACGATGGAGAAGGAGAGAGGAGGAAAGAAAGGAGAAGAGAGAGGAAGACAGAGAAGGATAATGGTGAAAAGAGAGAGAAAAAAGGGGAGCAATTAGAAAGGGGGAAGGAGAGAGGGGGAAGAGAGAAAGGGGGAAAATTGGGTAAAGAGAGAAAAGTGAAAGATAAAGAGAGAGAAGGGAGGGGAGTATAAAGGGTTCAAACGAGAGGAGAGAGAAGTAGAGAGAGAAGAAAAGAGAGATGAGGAGAGAAGAGGAAGGTGAAGAGAGAGAGAGAGAGGAGAGAGGACAGAAAAAGGGAATGAAAGATAAAGAGAGAGAGAAGAGATAGAGAGAAGTAAATAACAGATAAAGAAGAAAGAGAAGGGAGAATAGACAGTAAGCTAGAAAAGAGAGATAAAGAGAGAAAGAAAACGAAAGAGAGAGAAATAACGATAGAGAAGGAGCGAAAATTTAAAAAAGAAGAGAGCCGAAGCATATTTTAGCGTTGAATGGATCGTGGAAAGGCCCATAGAGCAGTAAAGTGGCCGCTTAATGTGTTTCTAGAAGACTGACTTAGTGTGATTGTAATAAATGTCTGGAAATTGGATGTGAAGAGGATTTGATTTGGATGGAATTACGGGATCCAAAAATAGCCGTTATCGCCGAAAAATACGTCTGTGGCGGAAAATGAGTTCCTTTATAGCGCCGTACTTAGAATTCAGGAATGGTATTATGTATAGGGCTGTCGTTTTTACTTCATGCAAATCTGTTTTACTATTTAGATCGGTGTTTCTGTGTGATTCGCAAATAAAGACGGGAGATACCAGCTCCAGTATCGTCCGATATTCGATACTGATACCGGCCGTAACATTCCCTGCACACCGAGGTTCTCCTTTATAATATCGAATTTGTCTTTTTGTTGCATTTTGTTACTTACTGCTAACATAAAATACATTTGTTGGCCTTTCTATCGATTTCAAAGGCTAAATCGGAAAATAGAAGTAGCAGCGGGTCAAAAATTGGTTCAAAAATGCATATTGGCCCATCCTGATGTTCACAGTTTTCAATAATTATAATATCGAATCTGTCTTTTTGTTGCATTTTGTTATTTACTACTAAAGTTAAATAAATTTGTTGGCCTTTCTATGGATTTCAAAAGCTAAATCGGAAAATAAAAGTAGCTGCGGGTCAAAAATCGGTTCAAAAATGCATATTGGGCTATCCTCACGTTCACAGTTTTTAATAATTTTATAATTTAAACTTTCAAAATAGCTTTCATCACAAGCTCAAAACACTTAAAATACTGTGTTTTGTAATGCACACACTTAAATCGATAAACCATAGCAATTTGTCATGATATTCTCTACATTTTACTTGGTTAGAAAATGTTTGGAGTAATATATCACCGCCGGAAATTAGGGTTACCACAAGGTTCAATACTAGGACCGCTACTGTTTTCGTGAATAGCTGTTTGTTATGGGAGTATACGCTTCCCTGTCGGCAGAAAAGATATTTTGCTTGATATTTTACACCTTTATTGATGTATAATTTAAGATTTTGAATTGTATGACACTCGTGCGTACAGTATCTCCTTGAACTATACGCGTCAATGTAGTTGTCTGTATGAAAATTTTAGTACGACTATGTGATTTTTTGGCGTTTAGAACCTGGCGGCCACGTGTCAAATGACAAATAAAACGATTTCAAACAGCACAAATTCTCTTATTCTCGTGCGTTGACATCATTCCAGTTTGCGGGCCTATTTTTAGAGCTTTTTGGGAGCTCAGATGTGGTTCGGCGCTGCAGGGGGATGAGTCTTTGTCAGGGTACGAACGCCGGCGATGGAGACAGGAGCCTGGAGCTACAAACTGTTCATTTCAGTGTTTTCTGTGGGTTTTATTTAGTCGCGTTACCGTGACGCAAACTGCCAACAGACTGTGAGTGTACGATGACTGAACACGGTGGAAGCAGCAAAACAATGGAGAAAAAAAAGTATATATACCATCTGTTTGTCTATAAGGTAAAGGGACCCTAAAGCGATACTTGGATTGATGGCTTATTTTTATTTATTAAAATTTACTGTGGAAGTGAAAAGATGCGTATTCTGCATTATTTGAGCTATTAAATATCTTCGCTTTGGCATTTCATGTTTTAATAATGATAATAATAATGTGCATGTGTTGAAAAATGTCCTTCTAAACCAAATCCACATGGTGTAAATGTCTGCGTGAGCCTGCAGAGATGCACCAGCAGCACTGGCCTGGTTTACACTGTCACAGCAGCACAGCTCTACTGCACCCATGGGAGACGGGTTCAGATTGTGTATTGTTTTATTTCAGTTCGGTAGGAATGGTGGAAGATTTAGTTCAAGAAAATATGATGTGTAGCTTTTCATAGTTCGCAGATTCACCCACACTCGCTACTGACGTCTGAAGATACCGAAGTCATTTGAGCTTTAAACAGCAGCTGTTCTGGACAGACGGGCTGTGGAGATGAGGATAGATAATAGAGTTATGGGGCTGATTATCATTATAATCAATCTAATCAATCATCATCCTTTTTATTTATTTATTTATTTATTTATTTTGATATATGATTCCTAACGGTATAGCTGAGAGAATTTGCTCAAGAAGGGACGTTAATTTCACAAAATATCCATTGTGTCGAAGGACATTACATATTTTGACCAGGTGTTTGATTGACAGATGTTTTGGCCAATCGGATGTTGTTGTTTGAGTTTGGTTTAGAGCGCTATGTGTTTAGTTAGCAAGTCTCGTGTGCATATTAAAGAAGTGAGTACTGTATTTTTCAGACTATAAGGCACATTTAAAATCATTACTCTCCAAAATTTTCTCCAAAATCAACAGTGGCCTTATAATCCAGTGCACCTTATGTATGACCTTTGGTTGCGTTTACTAACCACGAACCAATTTTATGTTGGACGCATTAAGGCTAATAACGTATTACTGGGCGAGTCAGGAGGAGTAATATGTTGGCGACATATAGGGCGACTGTGCAACATACCGGTAGTTCTGCCGTGTGCTGTACAAGGACCCAAAATGCCACCATTACCATGCAGATTTCAGGTTTTGTATTTTTGTGTTAAAACTGAACAATGTTGAGAGGGATCCGGGCATGTTTGATGCCCAAATCACCAACTGTTAAACTTGTATTTTTGTGTTAGCTACAACTGAGAGTTATTGTAAATGACCTGAATAAAGTTTGATTTATCCGACACGCGTTTTGTTTCGCTTATTGCGCCTTATAATCCGATGCTCCTTATGTGTGGACAATGACACAACTGACATATTATGTGATACTTCGCCTTATAACAACTGACATTATGTGATACTTCGCCTTATAATCCGGTGCACTTTATAGCCCGAAAAGCCCTGTTTTAAGTTCTTAATAGTAGATGATTATAGAAATGTGTGTTTAAGGGCCGATCATATATATCACGCAACTGCTAAGTGCCAGATGCTAAGTGCCAGCTAGCGGCCCGCTATTATTACAGAGCTAATACCGCTTGTTCCCGACGTGTTTGCTGTTTATAGAGTATATTCTAATTTATTTTTCTTGTTTGTTTGTTGCAGGACCACACACACACACACACACACACACACACACACACACACACACACACACACACACACACACACACACACACCCCACACACACACACACACACACACACACACCACACACACACAAATAAAACTTTATCATCTCTCATTGTGCATTCTTACCGATGCCCCTGGTGGTCACAAGTTATAAACCACACAACTAGTCCCCTCTAAAATATTCATAATTTGAGGTAGACTTTATTGTCTCCAAAACTACACACTCTGAATTGAGTTCTGCACTTTTATCAGTCTGAAACAGCACTGAAAGTGATTAGGAAAAGGTGTAAGGTCATGATGAGTATTTTTCTTTTTTTATTTTACTGATAATAGTAATAGATAAAAAGAGAGAGGAGGTAGAGGGGAGAAGAGAGAAAAGAGAGAAATAAAGAGACAGAAAGGAGGAGAGTATAAAAGGATCAAGAGAGAGGACAGAAAGGTGAAGAGAGAGAGAACAAAAAAAAGGGAAATAAGGATAAAGAAGACAAAGAAGTGAGAATCGACAGTAAGATAGAGAGAGATAAAGAGAGAGAACGAAAAATAGAAGTAACAACAGTAACTGAAAGTGATCAGGAAAAGGTGGAAGGTCATGATGAGTATTTTTTAAGCTAATAGATAATAGCAATAGATAAAAAGAGGAAGTAGTGGGGAGAAGAGAGAAAAGAGATAAAGAGAAGGGAGGAGAGTATTAAAGGATCAAGAGAGAGGACAGAAAATGGGAAATAAAGATACAGAGAAAGAGTAAGGAGAGAAGATAGAGAGAGAACAAAATATAGTAGCAACAACAGGAACTGAAAGAGATCAGAAAAAGGTAGGAGGTCATGATGATTAATTAATTTATTTTTAAATCTATGTTTAATTACCATATTTTTCAGGCTATAAAGTGCACCGGATTATAAGGCGCAGTATCAAATAATATGTCAGTTGTGTCATTGTCCACACATAAGGAGCATCGGCACAATAAGGCACAATAAGAGAAACAAAATGCGTGTCTGATAAACTGAAAGGCGTACTGTTGAATTTTGAGAAAATGTAATGATTTTAGATGCGCCTTATAGTCCGAAAAATACGGTAAACCCAAAAATGAAGAGGTAAGGCATCAAACATGCCCGGGTCCCTCTTAACATTCAGTTCATTTAACGTTCAGTTTTAACACAAAAATACAAAACCTGAAATCTGCATGGTAATCGTGGCATTTTGGATCCTTGAACACCACACGGCGGAACTACCGGTATGTTGCACAGTCGCCCTATATGTCGCCAACATATTACTCCTCCTGACTCACCCAGTAATACGTTATTAGCCTTAATGCGTCCCACGTAAAATCGGTTCGTGGTTAGTAAACGCAACCAAAGGTCATACATAAGGTGCACTGGATTATAAGGCCACTGTTGATTTTTGTGTATGATTTTAGATGCGCCTTATAGTCCGAAAAATACGGTAAACCCAAAAACGAAAAGGTAAGAAACATCTGTAATGGAGCAACCTGCAAAGAGAAACCAATCCGTGCGTTAAAGATCCTTACGTAATGTCGTTGTGTGGTCGTTTTGTTGTAATTTGAAGTCAATCCGGTGACGCTTCCTGACAGCATCTACACAAACACACACACGCGTACATACAGACGCACAAACGCACACATATGGGGGGTTGGACTCGCCCCTCCCGGACCTCCATTAAGGCTGCACTCTCATTAGGATTCCGCGGCGGTCTGTGGGCGTGCTTCAGACCTGAATGAAATCGCAGAGTGCAGATAAGGGTTTAGCAGGACACGAAAATTACCAATCCTCCGCTCAAAGTGACACTAAGCCTCAGTTCAAACACACTCTTAAATTCCCCGTTTTATCACCGACATGTAAAATCATTTAAGTGTCGTGATTGCCTCCGCGACGCCGCTAACCGAGATGTAAATAGGAGGTAGATGCGTTAATAAAATCAGGATTTCAATTTTACTTTACTATGAACTGCCTTTACTACAATATTTACTTCTCCAATAAGTGTGTATTTTACTACGAGATTCATTTGGATTGATTCTTAAAAGTTACATTGTCTTTTACTGCAAATATTGAATGTACTGCTACTAGTATTGGTACTGCTACGTTTACTTCTACTACAACAAGTATTACAACCTGAAATATTACCTGAAGTATGACTACTGCTCTTGTAAATACCACTATCTACTCCCACTTATTACTATCCTGCGGAAACAAGTACTGCTTCTACTAATACTAGTTACTACTATTGCCACTTCTGTTACTACTATAATCATACTACTGCTACTATCACTATCACTACTACTACTACTACTGGCCTACCTCATATTGTTTTATGTACTACTGCTACTTCTACAACTGTTACCACTACTAGTGTTACTGCTATTATTACTATTGCTATTTCAGTACTACTTCGAGTTCTACTGCTTCTTCTACTGCTACTGCTACCATTAGCATTACTACTCTTACCACTACTACTACTACTTCTACTACTTACTTTACCACGACTAGGTTTATGTTTTCTACTACAAGTATTACTGCAATACTGTTATTACTGTGGACAATATCTTACTGCTCTTATGAATACCCCTACTACTACTGCTACTACTACTACTACTCCTGTTACTACTACTACTGTTACTGCTGTTACTGCTATTGCTACTCAACTACTACTATCTATAATCATATTACTGCTACTATTATGACTATACGGTTACAACAATAACAACCACTACTACTACTACTACTACTACTACTACTACTACTACTACTACTACTCCTGTTACTACTGTTACTGCTATTGCTACTTCTACTACAACTACTACTACTACTACTACTGCTACTACTACTACTACTGCTACCACTACTACTACTAATACTACTACTACTAGTACTACTGCTATTGCCACTTCTTTCTGCTTCTATTACTACTACTTCTATATCTAATTATATGTTTTGTGTACTATGGTGATTTCTACTATTGCTACTACTGCTTCTTCTAGTACTACTTCTCATTCTACTACAACTGCAACTACTACAACTACTACTACTACTATTACTGCTGTTACTACTACTACTTATTACTGTTGTTACTGCTATTGCCACTTCTACTACTACTACTACTCCTACTCCTATACTATACTATACTATACTATACTCTACTATGCTATACTATACTATACTATACTATACTATACTATAATCATACTACTGCTACTATTATGACTATACGGCTACAACAATAGCAACTACTACTACTACTATTACTACTACTACTACTACTACTAGTCCTACTCCTACTAGTACTACTGCTATTGCCACTTCTTTCTGTTATTACTACTACTATATCTAATTATATGTTTTGTGTACTACAGTTACTTCTACTATTGTTACTGCTACTACTGTTTCTTCTAGTATTACTTCTAGTTTTACACTGCTACTATAGTAGTACTTCTACTATTACTAGTACTACCGCTATTGCCACTTTTTTTGCTACTATTACTACGACTATATCTAATTATTACTACTACTACTACTACTACTACTACTACTACTACTGTTACTGCTATTGCCACTTCTACTACAACTACTATAATCATACTACTACTACTACTACTACTACTACTACTACTACTACTACTACTACTACTACTAATAGTACTAGTACTACTGCTATTGCCACTTCTTTCTGCTTCTATTACTACTATTATATCTAATTATATGTTTTGTGTACTACGGATACTTCTACTATTGTTACTACTGCTTCTTTTAGTACTACTTCTAGTTCCACTACTATTACTGCTATACTACTACTGCAAACTACTACTACTACAGTGCAAATCTTTCTACTACCTGCTAACTGCTGCTAACTACTTCTGCAAACTACTACTACCACAATCTATTTCCTGTCACTATAACATATTTTAAAATACTGCTCG
The DNA here is from genome assembly GCA_000787155.1 of Scartelaos histophorus. NCBI lineage: Eukaryota > Metazoa > Chordata > Actinopteri > Gobiiformes > Gobiidae > Scartelaos > Scartelaos histophorus. The sequence continues at coordinate 19,952 of KN511781.1, forward strand.
TACCACTGCTAAATCTGACACTATGCACTTTACTTATGCTACTCTAAATTACTACTATCACTACTTCTCTGTTTCAATGTTGCAGTACTTGACGACTACACGGCCATGTACCACTTTTGAGCAACACGGTAAATAATATGTTACGTTATGAATGTTTAAAAGTGTCGCACAGCAGCTTCCGTAGTTTAAGTAGGACACTTCCTCCACGTCAAAACCGTGTCAGTCTGTCAGAGGCATTTTAACTATACATGAGCTAAAAAACATCATTATTTCAATATATGACGCCAGATTTCCTGCTTTTGAAAGAATTATCCAAATTTCTGAGGTATACACGAGGCATAGACTCTTCTGAACTTTAAGCCAAGTTATAATGTTCTTTAAAACGGTGTAATACGATCCCTTTAAATTATAAAGATTCAAAGTAAAGATTTCTTGTTATCGCATCCGGATTAAGTTGTTTATCTTACGTTTTGCTTCTCAGACTTGTATTTTCAGACATCAGATGAGACGCTGGATATTTTTGGATCGTTCAGACTTAAAAAGAAAACTCCCGAATGGAACGTTTTCTAATTTAAGACGGGCTGAAAATAACCAAGGCCAAAAAGTTATACCTGCTACTCAGTTTCTATTGTGTGATGTCTGTTTCTGGTCTCTGATTTTATTCCGGCGTTTGCCCACTGATACGAAGGTTAGTGGTTCGAATCCCGCTCTCAGGGGCAAAGTTTATTGTCCAATTTCAATTTCTTCAGTTAAAAAGGTGTAACAAGTGTTAAAATGTCATGTGGTGCGACCGCCGCCCTTATTTGCTGATTTTTAAACTTCTTTAAAATGACTCTAAATCAAATCAAATTTTTTGTCTTCTTTTTTGTCATATTTTCTGAAGTGTTTTTAGTCCCACATGAAATTTCAGTTTTCTTGAATAGATATTTCCCCATAATATTCAAATAAATATTGTCTGAGCGTGTCCATTTATTCAAATCTCATGTTTTCATGTTTTCAAATCTCAATCTCATGTTCATATGACTCAGATCTCAGATTAACATCCCAAAAATGTTTTAGAAAATAATTTTTTTTTTAAGTTTTTCTCGGTCGCACCACGTGACATTTTTTAAGTAGCAAATTCATGTACATAAAAAAACACAAAAAAGCTTAATATAAATGTTAGATGCAGATTTATGCATCTGACATTGTAAATATTTGAAAAAGTTCAACAGAAACACATTTTTAAATTTAAAGATCCCAACCATGTTTTAGAAAAAAAAATATATATATATTTTAAGGTTATTCTCGGTTGCACCACATTACATTTTTTAAGTAGCCAATTCATGTACATAAAATTGTACTAAATTGTACTTTTTAAATACATTGTAAATATTTGAAAAAAGTTCAACAGAAACAACATTTTTAAATTTAAACATCCCAACCATGTTTTAGAAAAAAATATATATTTTATTTTAAGGTTATTCTCGGTTGCACCACATGACATTTTTTTAAGTAACCAATTCATGTACATAAAATTGTACTAAATTGTACTTTTTAAATACATTGTAAATATTTGAAAAAAGTTCAACAGAAACAACATTTTTAAATTTAAACATCCCAACCATGTTTTAGAAAAAAATATATATTTTATTTTAAGGTTATTCTCGGTTGCACCACATGACATTTTTTTAAGTAACCAATTCATGTACATAAAATTGTACTAAATTGTACTATTTAAAATACATTGTAATATTTGAAAAAGTTCAACAGAAACAACATTTTTAAATTTAAACCACACAACCATGTTTTAGAAAATAAAACAATTTTATTTTAAGGTTTTTTTCAATTACACCACATGACATTTTTTTTTAACAATGTAGCCAATTCATTTACATAAAAACACTAAAAATGCTTCATATACATTTCAACCATAGAGATTTTTGCCTTTGCTACATTAGTTTATCCTTTTTTTACCCTTTTTTTTGCAGTTTTTCTTGCACAAATGTCACCAGTCAGAAAGAAATCCGTTTACCCACTTCAGATGCCATTTCCGTTACACTTTTATAACCCGACGACGCTAGAAATCAGATAATAATGAGGCGATATTTAGTTTCGCATGCACCCCGACGCGATGACACTGCAGATGAGACACCCGGGTCGTAAAAGCGCTTCTGTTTTAGTGTTTTTCGGTTAAAACGGAGCAGACTCGTCTAATCCTGGATGAGCGTGCAGCGAGTGGGAGGCCGGCGCTCTCCTCGTCCCAGTTCAGTCTCGTCTCATCAGGGCTGTGCTGGATGACTCACCCGGGCTGCATATGAGAGAAACAGTGACGCTAACATGGCTAATGGGGCTAACAAGAATAACGTTAACGTGCATGGAGCTTCAGTTTAGAAAGACATAAGACAGAGGAGATAACAGCTGGTTTAAAAGACATATTGCATTTCCATTAAAGGCTTTATATTACACAAAATTTAGCTTTAAATCATGTTTTAATGCCGTTACCTCATCAAAAATGGACTGACGAAGCAGGACCATACCACCTGTTCCTGTACATTTTAGAATAAATTTTAAAATCGCACATAGCAAAAAGTGGAGTGCTAAAATTGACTATCACGGAATCAATTTTAACATTTTCTCATGAGTTAATTTAATATTTTTGGAAATGTAAATTAAGTAACACTGGGCTAAAAGTTCCTGTTTAACCCCGAAATCAAGAGTTATATTAACATTTTGAGAGTAAAAGGATAACACTTTGTAGGGTTTTCTAGCTAAACAACGCACAGAGATGTTTTATTTTTACACTTTATTTGAAATTTACATGAAATTATGTGCAAAACTGGCTCAAATCGGTCGTCTTTGGTGGGAGGTGCCAAATTAACACTAGGGGAAGTTGAATTAACTCCATTTCACTTTCAAATGGGACTTTCGTTGGTGCGTTTTTTCGCCTTATGGTCATTTTCAAGCACCGTTTTCTGTATTTTAGCTAAACAAATTACAATTTATCCTCCTTTTTACTGTTGGTGGGGATCAGATGGGTCAAAAACAGGGACAATTGGGACATTTATTGTATAAAACTGGGACAAATCACTAGTTTGGGATAAATCTGCTGAGGACTCAAAACAGGAACTTTAACGTTTGCACATCTGAACGCTACAGTCACTGCAGCACTTTAAATCTCTATTAAAATGCACCTTTTCTCAGTGGCATTTGTTGAGTTATTTGGTTTTATATTATGCTGTATTTTCACTGCGTTGTTTCTTTTTTAATGCTTAAGCTATAGTTGTATTATTTGTTCAGCATTGCGCTTTATAAATAAACCTCATTTGATTTATTCTCTTGTCTTCTCCCATACGATTCTCTGCGAATGCAGAATGCGACGATTTGTGAATAATACAATGACACACTCCACCCACCGAGGGAGCGTCAGCGCTGTAACTCTTCTTATCTGACACCGACACGACTCCGCTAAAGTAGTTTTCTGTGTTTCAGATGATGGACCGTATGGAAAGACCAAGGACATCACAGAGCACATGCTGTCCCCCAGAAGACACAGCATACCAGGTACAGGACCTCCAGGACCCGCTCCACCTCCCGCTCATCTCCAGAACAACGCTGGTGACACAAAACTGACTCTTTTGCGCTTCGGTCCATCTTAAAATGTCGTCACCTCATCAAAAACGTACCCAGAGTTGTGTTTTGTTTCATTCTCATGTCTTGTTCCTCTTTGTGACGCTGTTTAGTCCTTTAGCTCAGTAGAAAGCGGCAATTCCAGGGCTGCAATTATCCATAGAGACACATAGAGGGCACTTGTATTACCACATGACATCACAAGGTGGACCAGAGTTTGAAAGAGTCAGCCAAATTAAATCAAAAACATACACGGAGTTGTATCATTCACGCTTGTTTCATGAATTCATTATGCTAAAGTTGTCTTCTCTTAGATTTCAAAATGACTTTTCTTTCCATTTTGACAGGATTGTTGTGTCACAGGTAAAAATCCAGACTTCTGCCGCACAACTGAGCTCCTCTAGCACACGATTGGCGAGTGGAGTGTAATTGGTTTAGGTTTGACCATTCACATCAGAGAGAATAATTTTAGATTTAAACACACTTGATTTCAGCACTGAATCTGGCAACCCAAAGTCACGTGACACTCGTTCTGCTTTCTGATTGGATGATTATCTTGAGAAGCAAAACACCAAAATATAACATCAATTCCAATGATTTTGTAATTAAGAATAAATCAGCATTAGAAATTGTTATCAGTAAAAGCACTTGTTTGATTTGTTTAGCTCATACACACAAATCAGCAATGTTTATGAAAATAAAATCAAAATCTTACATACTGTTCCTTCAAAAGACGCAAAAACAGGTGAAATGATGAATGGATTTTCTTTTTTTTTAAATGGGTCAATGACGTATAAGGATTTTCAATAGGCAAATTTAAAAATGTTGAACTTTTTCAAATATTTACAATGGCAGGTGCATAAATCTGCATTTAACATTTGTATTAAGTATTTTTAGTGTTTTTTTAT